>JAVXUP010004910.1:0-24520 GCA_033070095.1 Escallonia herrerae | reverse complement strand
GTTTCCTCTTCCAAACTGAAAAAATTGAAAAAAAAACCTGTCAATCGGGACGTTAGCGTTAGAGATGTCAAAGGGCCGGGCTTGGGCCGGCCCAGCCCAAGCCCGTCGGGCCTGCTGTGGGGCCGGGCCGGGGCCGGGCCAGTGGGGGCTGCCAACCGGGCCGGGCCGGGCCGGGCCTGCCGAAGGCAAACCTAGGCCCAGTCCAGGCCCAGGCCCTAGGCCCAATAGCTAGGGCCGGGCTTGGGCCGGGCCCGGGCCCTTTTTTTTTTTTCTTCTTGTTATTCAATTTTAAATTTCATCTCTAGGCAATATTCACAATTTAACGAACCTAATCTTTATCCTTTTATTTCATTATAAGTAATATACATATATATGTATGTATGTATATACATATTTATTTGTTAGCCATTATATTTTTTATTATATGTTAAACATTTTCATACTCTTCTTGGTGAGCTTTATTAATAAAATCTTAACACATAACAATTTATATAGAAAAATAATAAATGTATTCATAGGCCCTCCTCCTTTTATCCGGGCTTGGGACCGGCTGCTTGTAAACAAACAGGCGAAGTTACCTATTTTTTTATATATACGAAAAAATATATATCTTGCTTGTAAAAATTTATTTTATATATATGGAAAAAAAGTATATTTTGTGAAAAAATTTATTCTTAAAATTCTAACAATCAAAATAATAATGAATGTCTATCCAAAATATCAGCAATCAAAGATCAAGAAATCTGCAACGTCAACCAAAAGGATCAAAAGAGGAAAATAAAAACAAATTACCTAATCATCCAGAAGTACTTCAATATCCGAGTCACTGCTCTTCCTATCATCAATCGGTTTATCTTGCTCGCGGTATTTCGCATCAAGATAATCCTTCCAACATACACATAGCTCGAGCGACTCGGGGTTAAGACGACTCCTCCTGTCATCCAAAACCCTCCCGCTGGCTGAAAATGCCGACTCTGAAGCAACCGTGGAGGCTTGCACTGGCAGTACATCCCGTGCAATTTGGGATAAAGTTTTATACATGTTTTGATTTTGTTTCCAAAAATTTAACAAATTAAAATTAACCTGTTCTTGCATTGATAAATCAGAATAATGATCAGTATTTGCATATACACCAATCTCATTAAAAGAGGAAAAAGTAGACGAACCTGCCGAATTAGAAGTACCTTCACCTGGTAGTTGTCTTGCTACTAGATGTTCAAAGCCCTTAAGGTATGGCGCATAATACCTCTCAACAGTGGATGATGATGTAGCTCGCCCGCGCACGTCAGCAGAATTACGATAGAGGTTGAACAAGTCCTCAAACCTCTTGCTCACTTTTGCTGTGAATGCGGTTGTCTCCTCTGCTGTGTAGCACATTAATTTCGATATCTCTTGTATCGAGGCGTTCACGCCATGCAACTTTAACCTAGGATCTAAACAAGTAGCCACAGCAAAAATAACAGGCAGTTACTCCAATATTTATTAAATTTTTGATCCATCACTTTTACTATTTCCTTAAAGGGTCCTATATATCTCCATTTTGTTAACATTGTAGCCATCTTGAGAATTTCTATTACAGCGAGAGGAGAGGTGGGATAGTACGTACCAGACAATAAATTGGTAGACGTGTAGAATACCTCCAAAAATTCAGCTAGGTATGTGGCCATCTGCCATTCCTCTTGAGTTGGCAAGCCGGCTGGGAACTGGGTTAGTAGAAAATGCGTATAGACTTCTCGGTATGCCAGAATGTGTAAAAGCATATGGTATGTAGAGTTCCACCTGTGGACCACATCTGTAACTGCTCTCCTGCGAGGCATATTATATTGAACACACAACGTTTTAAATTGTTGTGTTCTCGGACTCGAGCTATTAACATACGCTGTCATACCCCTCATTTTGAGAAGAATATCTCCTGCAGCAGCTAAACCATCTTGAACAATTAAATTAATAATGTGACAAACACAGCGAACATGAAATAATTCACCATTAAGTACAGGTTGAAGCGTCTCCTTTAAAGCTGCAACAGCAACTTTATTGTTAGAAGCATTATCAAAACTAACACTCATAATCTTATCCTTAATTTTAAATGTGGTACATGCTTTTAATATAAGAATAGCAATGTTCATTCCATCATGCGGAAAAGGAAAGTGCTCGAAAGCGATGATTCTCTTGTGCATAACCCAATCTGCATCAATCCAATGAGCGGTCACACAAGAATAACTAACAAAAGTAAAGGAGATTGCCAAATATCAGAAGTAAGACTAACTTTACCGTCAAATTTATCGAAATAATCGATAAGGCGTGCTTTAGCAGCATTGTACTGTCGGAGTGCATCGGATCTAGTTGTGTTTCTATGAACCTTTTTGTACAAAGGTTGAACGTATGTGTTCATATATCTAGAGTGCTTAGGATTATCGGCAAAAGAAAAGGCTTGTTCATCATGAATAACAAATTCAGCGAGACCGTCTCTTTGCTCTCGCTGATTATAAACAAATAACTTACCGTCAAAAGATAACTGCGTTTGGGTAGGTTCGACGTGGCCTTGTCGAGGTGCACACAGAGGGTAATGCCTGTTAAGATGTCCATTACCACTACCAGACGAAAATAATTTAGCGCAGTACTTACATCGAGCTTTTCGGATGCCGTCCACCATAACTACATCGAAATGATTCCAACACTCGGCTTTCTTTTTTTTCCCCTTTTGGACTTCTGGCTCATTACCGGAGGCATTGCTCGGCCCTTCTTCATCATGACCAGGCATAGGGTTGAGATTATGCCACGGAGTAGTAGCTTCGCCAACCGAGCTGCGTCCTTGACTATAATGCGGGGGGTCTTCATCAGGCGTGTATTCAAAATCTGGAATGTTTTGATTGAACTCCCAATTGGCTTGGGTATCTATCATACAGCCTGTACTCATTCGTCCAGGAACGAATGGTTGTGTTGGTGCTTGGATTGGTGTTTGTGATGGCCGTGGCGCTGGCGCTTGTGCTGGTGGTGGTGCTTGCGATGATGATGATGTTTTTCGTGATGACGATGCACGCCTCATTTTCTTCAATAATCCAGCCATATTTCGAGCTAAACTTTGTAAGAGTAACTAAATACACAAGTATAAGAGTAGTAATAAGAAATAACAATTAAAAGAATGAACGAGTAACAAATATTAGAGAGTTAGTAATTAAAAAGAATTTAGCAAGACTAGTAATTAATAAACGAGAGTACTAATTAGTAAATACTAGTAGTAATTAGCAAGAGTAGTAATTAAAAAGAATTTAGCAAGACTAGTAATTAATAAACAAGAGTACTAATTAGTAAATACTAGTAGTAATTAGCAAGAGTAGTAATTGGAGAGGAAAATAGTAGCAAAGCTTGTAGAAATATAGAATGTTTAGGTAAGAGAGAGTAAGAAGATTGGTGTGAAAAATTAGAGAGAAATGGTGTGAATTTATAGATTTTAGAAACTTCACAAAAGACCAAAATACCCCTACAAACTATCCGTTTATAGTTGTTGGGGAGGGTAAGAGTGTAAAGGAGTTGAAAAATAAGGTTAGACTAAAATACCCCCCAAACTAGCCGTTATATTGCTGTTGGGGGGGTAAAAGTGGAATTTTGGAAAAGGGGTGGAAGAAAGGGGGGAAAAACAAAAAAATTCAAACAAGTGGGGCCAAAACCGGGCCAAACCCGGGCCGCATACCGGGCCAGCCCCGGGCCAGATCCGGGCCGCAAACCGGGCCAGCCCCGGGCCGCAGACCGGGCCAGACCCGGGCCGACTTCGGGCCGGGCCAAACCCGTTTCCGGGCCGGGCCGGGCCGGGCTTTTTCGCAGCAATGGACGGCCTGGTCCAGGCCCAGGCCCCAGGCCCGCTGTGCTGGGGCCGTTACTGTTCACCGTCGGGGCCGGGCCAGCCCGGGCCAGAACCGGGCCGGGTCGGGCCAGCCCGCGGGCCGCCCGGCCCGTTTGACAACACTAGTTAGCGTATACGATTATGTTTTGCACTACGGGATTTAATTTACTTTTGTCGTTCCTGGCTAATTTCTTTTGCTATCCTAAATAGTTAAAGTCACATTGGGATATGTGTATTTCTCATGGATCAATGTGACAATCACAGTGATTTTTTTTTTTTTTTTTGACAAAAAGAAGTTAAAACGAGGAAATTTTCGGGGGGGGGGGGGGGGTTATTTTCTAAAAAAAAATGGTATTTCCACTCAACTATTTAATTATTAATGCAGGTATTTTCATTTTCTTATCATTTTCCGGTGCTATTTTTATAAATAATTGCAAGTTGCATTTTCATCTTGTTATTCCTTAATTTTGTCTCCCAATATGGTTGTTTGATATATGTCAAAAACTTGAATTTTCTTTGTAGGCATAATACTGTAGTATAAAACTACAATGTGCACATATTTTCTTGAAAATAAGAAAGACGTCTACTTTTTCATATTTGAAATGAAAATTATTTGTTTGGCCACTTTAAATTTTATTTTCAAGTTCAATGATATTTTTATGTGCTCAGTACTAAGTGCACCACCATCAATGTCCGGCTGAAGAGACTCACAAGAAACTAATACACTCCTCAATTATTCTACGTTTTAAAGTAACAAAATTACTGCAAAAAAATAAGGATGTTTCAAATGTGTTGACATAAGGTTTACCTTTGGTAATCATGGAGTTGGGTGTGGCTTTTATTACTACATCATGGTTGAATTTTACAAAATTAGTAATATGATCATGCCATAAGTAGATCAAAATTAGTAATTTTTTAGGTCAAGCATGAATGATCTGCCTTTAACCGTAGCTAAAGAAGTAAACTTTATATGTTTTCCCTAATCTCACACGTAATACCCCACATTACCGCTAAACGAAATAAAGTGGATGGGGGCACTTTAGCCGAATCGCTCTAGCAAAGTCAGCATCTGACCCCAGTCAGAGACGTAAATGTGGGTAGCCATTATATATATATATATATATATATATATATATATATATATATATATATATATATATATATATATATATATATATATATATATATATATATATATATATATATATATATATATATATATATATATATATATATATATATATATATATGGGAGCTGATCCGTTGAGAGCGCTAGCAAAATGGGGTATTTTGCAAGCGCGATCTGACCGTCCATCCTGAAAGATGGACGGCCCAGATCGCGCCATTTTCGAATACTGTCAGTCGGTCCGCGATATTATGTCGCGGACGGACTTTTTTACCTTTTTGCCCCTCCGCCCCGTCCGCTACACTGTTTCCCGGACAACAAGTTTTACATTTTTTTAAGTACGTCCGCTACATTATGTAGCGGACGTACTTTAAAAAATATAACCTTCAGCTCTCGTCCGCTACATTATGTAGCGAACGAGTAGGCAGAGCTTTTTTCCTCTTTCTCTCTCATTGCTCACATTATTTGTCTGACATGTTCTATTTCTCTCTCTCTTCCCTCATCAATGCTCATGTCTCTTTCTCTTTCTCATGAATATTCTATCTCCTTTCTCTTTCTCTCACCACTTTTTATTTTCTCTCTCATCCTCCCCTCTCTCTCTCTCTCTCTTTCATGTTTATCCTGCTTCACTTCACACACAGAGTAGAGAGAAAGAGTGTGTCCGGCCACCTGCAGCTCCGTCGGACAGAACCCATTCAAGTCCATCAGCAACAAGCCGTACTATATTTGTTGTCGATCTTGTATTTCTTCCTGTATTTTTGTTTTTGTTTTGGGCAATGCGTTGTTAATTTTTCGTGAGTTGGATTGGGGCTCTTTACTGGGCTCTTTTTTGGTCAAGTGATGATAAGCACTGAAGAATCTTTTTTGCATCTTTCTACTTGTTTCTTGGCCAAACAACAACCCTTTGAAGTGCTGAACTTGTAAAAGCCTCTGTAGGAATTAAAGAAGGAAGCTGCATCACCAAAAATTCCTTACAAGAAAACTAGAAACTCATATGAACCCACAACCACAACAAAAATTAAACTCAAATGAACCCACAACCACCACCATTTGGCCACCGCCACTGAACCCATCGCCACCGTTACTAAACCTCTGTCTCCCTGAACCACCACCATTCAAACCTCCACCATCCCAAATCTCTATGCAAGATAAATAACTAATCTAAACAGAGAGAGGTAGAGAGCAGATGAAGAATTAAGTCTCAAAATTTCAATTGGGTCTCAGTTTTACCACCCAAAATGGGGTTGCTACAGCAGGTGGATTGCTTCCTTCCTCTGTCGTCGCCGGAAGCGGAGCTGTTCTAGGTGGACAAGATAGTGTCCATCCCACGGTCGCCGTTGTTCTAGGTGGACGAGATGGTGTTAGGCTTGGTCCTGGTGCTATTAGTTGAGCTCTACTACTCTCTCCTACCCCACCGGCGACAGCTCCGAAGCATGACTAACAATACCACCATTGCCGCCGTTGCCGCCACCAACGCTGATTCGCCTGATCAACCGCGAGGTCCAACAATCGCTGCTGCTCCTCCTAATGGCAACTTCTTCGCACAAGGGGTTCTTCGCGCGCCAAGAGGCTTTCTATTCCCTTCGGTTTCTGGCATGGACGAGAGAGAGAGAGTTAATTAGAGAAAGGAGAGAAAGAGAAAAAAATGAAGAGAGAGAGGAGAAAGAAAGGAAAAATGTCAGAACATTAAAGGAGGAAAAGGAGAGAGAAAGAGGAAAAAGTCAGAAGATTAGTCCGCTACATAATGTAGCGGACAGAAGCTAGAGGGTATTTTTGTCAAAAAAATAGTCCGCTACATAATGTAGCGGACGTACTTTAAAAAAACGTAAAACTTGAATGCTGTCCGGGAAACAGTGTAGCGGACGAGGCGGAGTGGCAAAAAGGTAAAAAGTCCGTCCGCGACATAGTGTCGCGGACGACTGACAGTATTCGAAAAGGACGCGATCTGGGCCGTCCATCTTTCAGGATGGACGGTCAGATCGCGCTTGCAAAATACCCATTTTGCTAGTACTCTCAACGGATCAACTCCTATATATATATATGGCCTAGCAGATTGAGACTTCCAATAAAATCTTCCACCATCGGGGAAGAAAATTAAAGAGACCAATAATACACTTCATTGATTATTTGTTTGCTCAATTTGATGACTTGGTTTGGATATTTTAATGCGTGGATGGGGTGGGGTTTTGGTGTATTAAAACCTTTGTTCACTATTTTTTTTTTCGTAACGGGAACTGCCTTTTTTTTTTTTTAATTCCTTTACCTTTCTCCTCAAAAATGAATATATATACATTTTCTTCTAGGTACAGCTGGCGTACGTTCGAGGAAGTACATTTTTGTTGCAACATGAAGGAGAGCGTTATTCTTAATCAATAACATTAGACTTCGTGGTTATGAAGAAGAAGGAAAAAAGATATAATAGAGAATACTTGTTTGGGCAGTGTTGCAGTAAGTACGTTCGGACGTATGAACGATCCTTTTTCGTTGCTGAACACAAAATCGTGTATACACTCTTCTCAAATCTCCATTCTATGCCAATCACCAGTACCCATTCTTATCTCTCTTGCTTCTACCGACTCCTTACCAACATTCTATCATCCTCGCTGACACATTCCTCCTCCCTTGCTCTTGCCATGGGAGATCGAAGCGAATAGGGGGTTAGAATGATATGGGTGCAAGCATGTGTGAACTTCCCCATGAGAGCCCCCTTGCCCAGATCTTTATCGGATTAATCAAAGTTTAGGACGAAAAAAAAAAACAGGAACAACAAGTGTGTAAACGGCCTTTTGATATTTAATCAAAACTTAGAACATCCGATGGTTTATGACCCGTTCACAAAGTGAGCAGCCGTTGTACATCACTTTCCTACTTACTTTCAGAACCTTTTTCCTACGAGTTCCGGTGAAAGCGAATCATTTCCAACACTTAGGAGGTAGGCAAAATGTTTGAAATGATAAATGTAAATTTAACAAAACCCACTTTAAAAGGGTTCGTATGCTCTGGACATTCTAGCATGATTGTATTGTAATCTCTGCATTGCTTTGGATTTGTCATATTTTTGGTATATAGCTGCTCTGAAAGATGTCTTATGTATATTGTATGCCGCCCCTAGTAGCACAAAACAATTGATTATGTTAAATCATGCCCATAATTGAGCAGGCAAAACTCTAATTAAACAAATTAGGAGGGCAACCGATGGATCCAACCACCAGACCATAATCTATGTAATGCCTCCCCCATTGCCATCATCCAACTTGCCAACAGAATATTGTTCTTTCTCTCTAGGTCATCTTTAGCATCACTGATCACTCCCAATTTGTCCGTCAAATGCTTCATTGGGGGCATGGCTTTGAAATCACATCAAACCCTACTAACTTTTCCTCTCATTTTTTTTCTTCTTCTTTTTTCCTTTCAAGTTCGGTGGTGGTGGGTGTCACAGTTGAGCGTTCGTGGACCGCGCCTCTATCAGCTCGACCAGTCGAGCGGGGTAAAAGCAGACCATCAACTAATTTGCAAGAGAACGATTAACTTCTTGGATATAACACAAGAAAGTTTAAAATAACAGCTGCGAGAATATTTTGTCTATCGAAAGTTGCGTAGAACTTTTTGAATCTCCCGTTGTGAACGGATTAGATGTCTTTACAGTTGTTTGTTGCTATACCAGTACTTGTATCAACTGCTTGGCTTTGGCCCACCATGACAAGGGCGTTAAGTGGATCTAGATAAAGTAGAGCCTCATTTTAGAAAGGAGGAATATTTGCTGTCCACAATTGTCAACAGGCTATGTACCACTTCTATAATCTTAAGATTTTCTTGGTCGTTTTGTTTGAAAAGGGAGAAATAGAAAAAGAAAATCAAGTAGGATTAGGAATGCATAAAACTTCGTAGTATGAGGTTATGCGTGACAAACACTCTAATTCTTAATTCCTTTCGGTTTCTAGCATCGTGGACTTCTAAATTGGTGCCGTTGTCACCAACCGGCGGTACCTAGCTTGAGTTTTTTTTCCTATATATTTATTAGATTTTGAAGGATAAATTGGACATTTGTAAGAAAAGCCTACGTGGCAGCTACGTCATCATAATCCAAATTCATGTGACAGTCACAACATCGTGATCACAGTGCTTGTAAACCGCACTCACCCCCCACCCGTTGACGGCAATGACCGTACCCTCGAGCTTAAGGTGGTAGGTTTAATGAGAAAAGTGGTGGTTGGATATCGAAAGAGGGGAGGAGGCCAGGGTGGTGGTAGGCTTAGGCTCTAAGGGAAGATATGAGGTAGCAAGTTTTCTTCTTAACTACTTTTTCTTTGATCTTCAACTCAAAAATTAGGAATTCCTTTTTTTTTCATCGCCATCAAAAGGTTTTATACCACCAAGCGCATAGGTCAACTGGTACTTTCTCAAAGATTTTCTCTCTCTCTTTTCATTTTCTTTTTGTGCATTTTTTCCTCTGCGTGTAGTCATTCTTTAAAAGCATTTGCAATGATGCATTTGGGTTTCACTTTTCTTACATGTACGAAGTTCTGTATTTTCCAATAGTTTAAACACTACGGTGACGCACAAAAAAAAATTGACTTTGAAAGAATATTTTGATTTGCGTAAAAGACCATTAACAACATTCTTTTAGTGGTTTATCTTCTGGGCAACATCGTTGGGATTCCTATTTCTTTGTGTAGCTTTGATTTAATTATTTTTCGCCCTACATACCTCCTTATATTCTTGCTCATATTGTCCAAAAGCTCCTTTCTCTTTCTTAACGTGTGGCCTTTTGGATTAAGACACTTTTTATAGCTATATCTTAACAATTAGTTCATCATCCATAACTAACATATACACGTCAGGATCTCAAGAAACGGATAATCGTGCCACTGAACAAAACAAAATTGGTACAATTTAGCCCGAGTAGCCTCTATAAATGCATGAAAAGAGTATTCTACAACAATTGCCCTTTGATAAATTCGACCCTCCCCTAGAGACGGGAAAAAAAACTAACATTTCCCGTAAATATCTACTATATTAGTTACTCCTTTGGCTGTCTGCTAGATTAGCTCAATAACACCACTTCACAACTTTTAGGCTAAACATGAAATGGTGCAACAAGGACCATGAACTGCAAATGGACTTGTCGTGGTCCTCCACTGGGAAGACAGGGTGGCCCCTATGCACCTGCAAGATAAGAGTACCTTATTAGTTTTGCAGGAATTCAGACATCCCAACTTCTAGCAACAGAGTGACAATGATATGCATATTATTATTATGTTCCAAACGAGTATAAGAATGCGCATTACACACCCTTTTGATATTTTAGAAGCACTAATATCTGGATTCACCTTCAAGCAAGAACAGATAGACCTGACAAACGGGTAAAATCGTCGGGTCAGAGTCATGTCTGGTCGGGTCCGAATAAAAACGGGCCGGATAAAATTTATCCGATTTTTTCTGGATAATCTTTTTCAATACTCGTACCCTACCCCTTGCGGGTCGAGTTTTACCCGTGGGTAAATAATTAAATTTTTATTTTTTTCTATAAACGAGAACTCTCTCCAGTTAGGCATATATATTTTTTTGTTTCTTTTTCTTTTTTCAGCTAGTGTGTTCTTAATTTTTACCAGCTGTTAGAATTATTTTCAATTTCAGAAAAATTAGAATCAACAAGCAAAACTAGCAAGAATTAAATTAAAATACAAAACTTAATTTCAAAAAAATTAGAATCAACAAACTTCTTAGAATCAAGTCAATCAACAAGCAAGACCAGCAACAATTAAATCAAAATACAAAACTTAAATCCCAAAATTGATCTGCCAAACGCCTCAACAAACAAAACAATTAAAAATTGGCGACAGATCTGTGGAGTTCGGCAGATCCGTGGCTGTCGACGGCTTGCGGTGGTGAGATTTGTGGGCCGCAGTGGTGGATCGATTTTGTGGTGGTGGGTTTTCAAACGGTATCAGGTCTCCAGTGGTGGCGGTGGTTGGTTTCTGCAACATGGAGGGCTTGGTTAGGCGGGAGGTACCGTAAGCCGGCGACTGCGAGAGATGAGATGGACAGATCTGGTGGCCGGCAGAGAGAGTCTACGAGAGAGAGAGAGAGAGAGAGAGAGAGAGAGAGAGAAGTTCTGGGGTGGGCGGCTGAGGAGAAATGGAGAAAGAGAAATGAATGTGAAAGAAACCCTAACATTAGCCTTAATATATAGTAAGTCACCGGGTAACTCGTACCCGCATTTTAGGCATGGGTCCAAGTCTACCCGCGGGTGCGGGTAAAATTTTGCCAGGTCTAAGAACAGAAGACAAAAGAAGTGTGTTTTCGATAGATACAACAGATGATCAAGCACGGGATACTAAGCTGGAATAAGATCCCTGCACACAGCATTAACGAGCAGTTATGTTCATCCAAATACCAACTTTAAAAACCATATCATCCCGATTGCGCGACAATCGTGGGAAATTTTTTCGCCTGCGGAAGGCTTGAATTCTAGCATTTGTAGATTAGTTTAGCCCTCCACATTGATTCAGTAGATTACTTTAGCACAACGTTTTCTGGGTAGCAGGTCATCTATCTATTATCATTGAAAATCTAACACCCATCAGTACAAACTTAACATTTTATAGCAAAAACGATGTGCATAGAGAACTACACATCAAGTCAAGGATTCATCACTGCGTGGGGAAGAGTCCAGTTCTGGCATAATTGCTTGTTTACCGAAGAGGTAAAAGCTTCCTTCCAGACCCAAAGCTCTTATTATTAAAAAAAAGAAAAAAAAATCCAAGCATCAATTTTTGGAGGAAACTCATCGACCTCTTGATGTTAGCCAGCAAAAACTCTATGCTTCCTTTCTTTCCATATTCCATAAACAGCTATGTTACATGGATTTTTCAAAATGCATGAAATACTGTGTCGGACATGGGTATGAGATATGTGTCCGACACAACCCGTATGATATGCCACTACGAATACTAGCTTCTTTTAGTTCGTTATTGTTTACCGAAGAGGTAAAAGCTTCCTTCTAGACCCAAAGCTCTTATTATCAAAAAAAAGAAAAAAAATCCAAGGATCAATTTTTGGAAGAACCGCATTGACCTCTTGATGTTAGCCAGCAAAAACTCTATTCTTCCTTTCTTTCCATATTCCATAAACAGCTATGTTACACGGATTCTTCAAAATGCGTGAAGTACTGTGTCGGACATGGGTATGAGATATGTGTCCGACACATCCCATATGATATGTCACTACGAATACTAGCTTCTTTTAGTTCGTTATTATTTTGAGATGATCTCAGCCTCAATTAAAATGATATGCATACCATAAAACAATATGTAAACTATGGAATAGGTAGCAAACAAGAATAGGTGAGAATATTTTGCCGTGTCCCCGTCTCTTGGATTTTAAAAAATAGACGAATCCGACACTTGAACACGTATCCAACTTGGACACTCGTTGAAGGATCATGTACAGATAAAACTTTTTCAGAGTAGGACTAGTATGACAAGTCCAAATAATGTATGATTAATAGGATGTCTATAATAACGATTTATAGTAAAATACTTAGATAATTTTTTCAGTCAATCTCAATTATTTAAAGTTAACTAAAACCGTGTAGACCCTTATCCAGTTATCCATTTATATTTTTGTCAAACAATTCAATATATCACATACATAATACATTATGCATTGCATAATATTTTTGGTTATACATTGCACAATATTTCTGGTTGAGTGATAACTGATAAATCACAAGGCACAATATATACATTGCACAAAATCGAAAAAGATCTTGTTTGAACTGAACATTTAATTTTATTTTTTTTTGGTGCAGGAACTAAACATTTAATGGGATAATGTCCAGCTGAATAAGGTTTGACTGCATACGCCCATACATGATACATGACACATTAAAGACCCACTCACTGACTCATGGACCTTTGGTTTGAACTGAACAGTTAAGACCCGTAGGCCAGGGAGCCTCGTCAATTGTCGTGCGGCAGGGGATGAGGGGCCAGATCTGGTCGAAACCTCGAAGTAGCAATCGAGGAGCGGAGTAAGGGGCCAGATCTCGTCGCCGCCATCGAGGTGTCAGTGCGTCGCCAGCAGATCCTGATCTGCTCGGAGTTGCCTCGTCAGTCATCACGGCCTACCTGAACTTAGTCCACCGACGGTCAGTCATTCACGATCACTGTAAGAGAGAAGAGAGAGAAAGGGGGGTGACTGCCGAATGTGCGTCTCTTGGGGAACGGGGTATCAGGGAATGGCGTCTCGAGGAACGGGATCTCTGGAATGGAGTCGCGGTGCGATTCCCAAAAAAAATTCCCCCCAAAAGTCAAGGGGTGCTTCAGCCCCCCCTTGCCACAACGTGAGTCCGCCCCTGGTTACAATTCAACCTTTTTGAGACTATTTTTGAGGATTTAAGTAGGTTTGGCTCGATTTAACATGAAAAAAGACCCAAAAACTTGCACCAAACAGGGTGACTTCGAGGTAGAAGACATGGATGTCAAAAGCAATAAGAGGGTGTTTGAGGTTGATTTTAGGATGGTCAAACCTGATTTAATCTAGATTAAATTAGGAGTGAGTGTTTGGCAAACGAAATTATGAGATTTAATCGGCTAAAAAAAATCCTAAAAAAGTGAGTATTATGAAATAATCACTTTTTTCATAATCAGGTTTGACCTTTTAATTTACCATTCTATCCCCATATTTTTCACAAAAAGACATTACATACCCATTTAACTAATTATTGGGTGTGACTTTTAAGGTAGACATTATTTGTAATTTGGAGAAGTTATCGTACTATAAGCACTAATGTGAGATTGTTAGTATTTTTAATTCAGAATAAGAAGTAACAAACTTTTGTAGGTGGTTGAAAATAACTTCTTCAATAATTTTTTTTGTATATTATCGTTATTTTCAAATAAAATTATGTTAACATTACTTGACTAAATGGATATTAGAAACTTTATTTATGCACTGTCCTTTATAGTCATTTTTGCCATATCAGAACTGATTTAATCACTTTCTATCCAAACTTCAGAGCTAATTTTACCAAACAGTAAACTGATTTTGCTTAAAGTATATTAAATCTGATTTTAAAAATTGATTCAGATTTAAGCTAAAATCTGCTTTTCATAATCAATCACAAACGGCCTCTAAGTAAAATTTAAAAGTGTCAAGGAACCGTGCTTGGGCTGGCCCAGCCTAAGCCCGGGGTCTTTGGGCTTTTTAGAAAAGAAGGTCGTGTCAGGCCTGGGCCTGGGAAAAGCAGGCCAGGCTTCGGCTAGACTTCCTCAAGAAGATCAGTGCCCCGGCCTCAGTCCAAACCCTTGACCCAAATTTACAAATAGGCTTGAGCTTGGGCCGACCCAAAAAAATAATTTAATTTTTTGATCATGTTTAAGTTTGTGTTGAACTCAAATTTATGATAAATTTATTTATTGGTCCTCCTCCTTTAATTCGGCTTGGTATCGGCTGTTTGTAAATAAATAGGCGAAGTTACCTTTTTTATATATGTAAAAGATTAATTATCCAAAGAAAAGTGAGAAAAATAACTAATTTGCTTGCAAACAACTACCTCCTCGTAACAATTTTTTACTTTAAATATATTTAATTAGTATGGAAAATATATACGGTAAAAATCTAATCTATGTTTTGAGAAAAAAATATATCCTAAAAAGTTGAGCTAAGAAAAAAAAAGAAATTACATATTCATCTGTAATATCTTCAATGCTCGAATTATTACTCTTCTTATCATCAAGTGGTTTATCTTGCTTCCGGTATTTCGTATCAAGCTAATCATTCCAACAAATTCATAACTCCAGTGGCTCGTCACTAAGACGACTCTTCTGTCATCTAACACACTTCCACTCGTTGACAAACACGACTCTGAAGTAATCATGGAGGCTTGCACTGATAATATATCACGTCAATTTGAGATAAAACCAAAAAGTTAAAAATCAAAATTTTCTATGCTCCTGTAATGACAATGGATTACATTGATAGACCTGGACATGTTCTTCCAAACTTAGTTGTTTTCCCACTAAATCTTCCATACCATAAAGATATGCGCCACAATATATTTGATCGCTCGATGATGTATTGCGCACAGCACATCAATAGAACTTGAATGATAGTGATATGTTTGTTGAAACAATGAATTTATCGACTTTGAAAGCTCATTTGATGCAGTTGACCCTTACTCCATTTATCTAAAGATTATGTTATTGTATAATTTATACCATATAACTTGAACTTAGGATCTAAAACAATGGCAATAGCAAAATACAGTAGGCAATTCTGACCAATACTTTAAAATTTTAAGGTCCATTCATAGCACTAAACATTTTCAAATATCTCCATTGGTCTAAAACCTTAATATAGCAAGAGAGGTTGTGAGATTGTAAGTACAATACAATGGAACGATCGACTTGTAAAAAAAAAATTCCACCAAAAATTCAGCCATGCATCCAGGTACTTGTCATTCACTGGAACTTGAAAAGCCTAGTTAGAACTTGGTAAGTATGTAGTGATTATAAACTTACTTGTATGCCAAAACATGTAAAAATATAAAATATGTGGAGTTCCACATGTGCTGCACACCTGTAAGCAGACAAATTATGTTGCATACACAAAGCTTTACAACTTTGTTTTCTTACCCCTGAAGAACTAACATTCATAACAATACCCCTTATCTTATAAATAAGTGGTGCTGTAATAGCTAAATCTTCTTGAGTAATTAAATTAATTATATGACAAACACGTTGAAAATGAAAATAATCTCCACCTAATATATGATTGAGGTTTGTTAAATTGAATTAATTATATGGCAAAGATATTGAACATGAAAATAATCTCCATCTAATATAGTATTGAGGTTTGTCTTAAACAAATCAACAACATCATTATTATTACAAGAATTATCAAAACTATTACTCATTTGACTTGTTATCAACTTTTGAAGCTCACAGTACTCTACGTGTATAATATCAGTAACGGCAGATGCATCACGTAGATGTGAAAATATTTTAAAAATAATATTCCGCTTATGCGTAACCCAATTTGTATCAATCCAATGTTCCGTCATACCAACAAAAAAAAAGATTAAGAGATCTCTGAACATCAAAAGTAATACTAACTTTACCAACAAAGTTTCATAATAGTTGATTAATTGTTGGATAGTTGCATTATTACGTTAGACCTAATAGTATTTAATGAACATTTTTATACTGAGGTTTTAAATAATTGTTCATATCCATAGTATACTTCTCATTATCATCAAAGTTGAAAGGTTCTTCGTTGTGCACAACAAATTCAGCAAGATAATCTCTTTGTTGTTGCTGATTATAAATAAATATCTTACTGTAAATAGATAATGTGTTTGACTATCATCGATAAGGCCCTCTTTAGATGCACATTACAAGAAAAGCCTATTAAAACATGAATTACCACTATCATGTGAAAAATATTTTCAACAATATTGAAATTGAGCTTTAAATACGCCATCAATCATGACCTTTCTAAAATAATCCCAACACTTCGCTTTGAGTTTTCTCTTCGTCTTTTCGACTTTTGGTGGACTTGAGGCAGAATCGCTTGATCCATCCTCTCCACCACCATTGGGCGAGTTAAGATTGTACATAGATGCATTAGTGTCGCCAACCAAGTTGCGTACTTAAATAAAATGCCGTTGATCTTATGAATGGCTCTATTCAAAATTAGAAATGTTTTTTCAAAACTAGAAATGTTTTTATATCCATTGGAGATTGCTCTTGAAGTTATGGTGCTCATGGTAGTGGATCTTTTTTTTACTACATAATTTTGATGGTCTTGAAGTAGACATTTTTTGAAATGATTGAAATAAAAAATCACAAAACTGACAAAAGCTATCACCAAAAAATAACACTAATAAATAAGACTTTTTAGCCAAAAGCTATCGCCTAATAATAAGAGAAAGCTTGTAGTTGAAAAATTAAAAGGCTTAGTAACAAATAAGAAAGCACAAGAACGCGTTGTTGACATAAAGACTTGTGAATTGTAATTGTGGTGTAAACAATGAATGTGAAGAGAATGAGTCAATTTGTAAATTTTTCAAGCCTCACAAAAGACCATAATACCCCTAAAACTATCTACTTACGGTTGTTGGGATGGGTACATATGTAAAAGTACATAAAAAAGTTGTTGAAAAAAGGTTGGGCGAATATACCCACTCCAATTAGCTGTTAATTTTGAGTTTAATAGATTTGCGGGCCTGCTTGGACTCGATAAGGGGCTGGCCGGGGCCTAAAAATGGTTAGGTTGAGGGGGGGGGGGGGGGGCTTTTTCTGGGTATAATGTGCTCCAGTTCCAATCCAGATCCTTAAGCTTGGCCCTTGTAGCCTGGGCCTGGATTATTCATGATACGGGCTAGGCCACCTCGGGCTTTATTTGGGCTGGACCAGGCTAGCCCCATTTGACAAATTTTAGATAAAATGGTTACATATTTTGGGATAAGATTCTGCCACCCTTATGACTTAAAAATAAGTGAAAACCTAATCTTATCCATACCAATAGTTATTAAGGGCAGATGCCTAGGCACAAAGCTCATCCAGGCGTAAAGTTAATGCCTAACCAAGTATCTATAGCCCTAGATGCAGTCTTTTCTAAAAGTCGCAAGCCTTCTGTACCTGGGCACATGGCACTAGGCATAGAGATGTCAAACGGGCCGGGGGCCCGCGAGCCAGCCTGCTTCAGCCCAAAACATGCTCAGGGCAGGCCGTGATATAAACGGTTGGCCCAAGTCCAAAAGGCCAAGGGCGTGGACCACCATTTCTTATAAAAATGGCCCCGACCCTTTAAAGCCCAAATCCAGCCTGATCTAAGCCTGGCCGAGCCACCCCTAAAAAGTCCAAATCCGCCCCTTATCCGGTCCATTCAAGACCCAGATCTGGCCGGTCCAAGCCCAGCCAGCCCTAAAAAAAATTAAAAATTTTCAGATTCCCCCCTCCCCCCCCCCCCCCCAACAGCCATATAACGGCTAGTTTGAGGGATATTTTCGTCCAACCTTATTCCAACAACTCATTTAACCTCCCAACAACTATAAATGACTAGCTTTTAAGGGTATTTTGGTCTTTTGTGAAGTTTGAAAAATCTCTACCTCTTCACATTTTTCGCACCAATCTTCTCTCTCTCTCTTTGTAAATTCTACAAGTTTTCCTACTATTCTTACTTTTTAATAAGTACTAGCTCTCAAATTTTCAATTATAAGTATTCTTTAATTATTAAGTACTTTTATTCTTTACCATTTAATTAATCTTACCAGTTTTATTTTTCATTCCTGTCAAATAATTTTAGCATAAAATATGTATTCCTCAAGATTATCAAAATCACGTAGCCAAAAACATTCGCCACCACCACAATTTCAAGAGCAACCACTGAATACCCAAAATTTTATTGAGTTTAACCAAAATATTCATGATTTTCTATATACACTTTCATAAGATTACCAACATTTTAGCCAAGATCGCAGTTCGATCGCCGACACTACTGCTCCAAGGCAGAATCTTATCACGACAGTGGTCGTCGAGATGAAGGACCGAACAATCCTGCCTCAAGTCTGCCGGAAGTCCAAAAGGCAAATAAAAATGCCAAAGCTAAGTGTTGTTATCATTTTGAACAGATTACAGCTAATGGCGTTAAAAAAACTCAATATAAGTATTGTAAAAAAAATTGTGTGTGGTAGTGGTAATACACGTCTTAATAAGTATTGGCTGACATGTGCACCTAATCAAGGCCATGTCGATACTAACCAAACATAGTTATCTTTTGACGGTAAATTACTTATTTATAATTAGCGAGAACAAATGTTCTTATTGAATTTGTTGTTCACGATGAACAGCCGTTTAATTTTACTGATAATGATAAATATTCCAAATATATAAACAATTACGTGAAACCTTTGTATAAAAAGGTTTATAGAAACATAACTATATCTGATGCACTTAGAGTGTATAATGCTGCTAAAGAACACTTGATTGATTATTTTGATAAATGTGATGGTAGAGTTAGTCTTGCATCTGATATTTGAATATATCCTTTTACTCTGGTTAATTATTTTTGTCTGACAGCACATTTGATTGATTCTGATTAGGTTATGAACAAAAGAATCATTATTTTTGAATTCTTTCCCTGTCCGCATGATGCACTACACATTGTTGATGTTATACTCCGAGCATGCAACATATTTCAATTAACTCACAAGATATTGTTTCTAAAAATAAAGTTGTTGTTCAAGTCTTAAAGACGAAAATTAAACTTGTATTAGATAGAAACTTTTTTCATGTCAAAAGTGTTAACCATATAATTAATTTAATTTTTCAAGATCATTTAGTTGCTGCAAATGAGGGGTATGGCTATTCCTATTAATTCTTTGGTCCAAGAATACAGGAATTTAAAACTTTGTGTGCTCAATATGATTTGCCTCTTAGGAGATCATTTATAGATGTCATGCATGGGTGGAACTCCACATATAAAATGCTTTTACATGTTATGTTATACAAACAAGTATATATTCACTGCATACTAACCATGTTCCCACAAGGCTTGCCAACCTCCAATGAGTTGCAGTTGGCTGCACACCTGATTGAATTTTTAAAGGTATTTTACACTTCTACCGTTCTACAATTTTGTACGTACAACCCCACATCCCCTATCGATGTACTAGAAATTTTAAAAATGGCTAACATTTTAGAGAAATAGACACACATAAAAGCCTTTCATGATATATTGAAAAAGATGCAACTTAAATGTAAAAAATACTTGAAAAAATTGTCTGTTTTTGCTGTTACTACTACTTTGGATCTTAGGTTCAAGTTGCATGGTATACATGTTCCAATATTAGAAATATGTGAAAAATAGGCTACACGGCAGTTGCGACAAGCAATCTTACACAAATTGTGACTACATCATTTGAAATTTTTTATAACTTATATCAAAGTTCCATTGGCGTGCGCGTGCATGCTATATCATCGAGCGGTCAAATATATTATGGGTCATTTCTTAAGGACATTGAACATATAGTAGCAAAACAAGCAAAAGTGGAATCTTCTTCCACAAGTTTGTTTTTTTTCTCTTTTAATAAAATTGGTTTACATGTAAATACTGATCATTATTCTTCATTGTCAATGGATGAGCAAATGAATTTTGATTTGTTAACTTTTTGAAAATAAAATGCAAAAATTTATCAAATTTTTTTCTAAATTGCCCAGGATGTAATACCGATGCAAGTCTTCACGGTTGCTTCAAAGTCGTGTTTTTCAGGGTGCGGAAGGGTGTTGGATGATAAGAGGAGTCGTCTTAACCCCGAGTCACTCAATTTATGTATTTATTGGAAGGATTATCTTAATGCAAAATACTGGAGCAAGATAAACCAGTTGATGATAGCAAGAACAACAGTTCACTCGTTAAAGATCTTTCAAATGATTAGGTAATTTTTTTCTTTCCTTTTTCCCAGATTTTTAGAATATTTTTTTCTCAAATATAGTTTAGATTTTCGCGTAAAATTTTTCAAACAAATTAAATGTATTTAAAGTAAAAAAATATACATGAGAATGTGCTTATTTACAAGCAAAATAAACATTTTTCTCACTTTTTTTTACAATTAATCTTTATATATAAAGAGAAAAATAGGTAATTTCATCTGCTTGTACGGGTGCAAGTTCGGATTAAAGAAGGAGGGCCTATAAACAAATGTATCATAAATTTAATTTTATCGCAAAACAAAAAAAAAATATTAACACGAATTTTTAAAAAAAATAATTTTTTGCTTGGTCCCGGGCCTGACCCTAAATTTTGGGCCAAGGGATTGGATTAGGACTGGGCCCTCACATTCTTGAGGAGGCCTGGCCCGTTTTCTCCTGACCCAAGCCCGACCCGACCATCTTTCCTGAAAAGCCCAAAGGCAAGCCCGACTTTTGACATCTCTAATTCGGCCCATTCCAGGCGTACTTCATCTATTTTATCTAAAATACGTGGCTTCAATAAGCTTTTGTAGGTAGACTTCATGAATAACTAGTAGTACTAGCTAAGTAATCACATAAGATCTTGATTGAAAATGAGGTAAGTCGTAAAGAAAGAGGTGGGCACCGAAATGTTGGCGAAGGAAACTTAAGTGCATCAATGCATTTTTAGCAGTTCTGATTTTTGAAATTCGAGTAACATGTGAAAGCATTGAGATTCCATCTTGGACAAGGGAATTGGTGAGTTACTAAATTCGGAAAAATGAAGTGTCAAACTATAAGATGTCATGTGTTATAATGTTGATGCATTAGACGTTATGTTTTATAACTGTTATGCATTATTATATTGGTTTCGATGCAATACGAATAAGTTCGATTAGACGCGCACTTGCACTTTACACCACCAATCTAAAATTTAAGGGTGTGTTTGGATATGAGATTTTGAAATACTGAGTATTTCTAAATGGCCTCATTTTGAAATCCTAAAAAAAAGTGGGAGACAAGATTCCTGAAAGATAAAAATTAGTTATTGTGGATTTGTAAATTACTGATTGGAATGAATTTGACAAATAACTAGTTCAAACTAGTGATTTGAACTGCAAATTTAATGACTCCAAATTCACAGTTCAAATTACTCCAAAATTTCAATAAACTATCCAAACAAGATAATTTGTCCAAGTGATTTACAAATATCCTGCTAAAGTCAACTTGCGTGCGCCGGACAACCTTGAAGTACAAGATATAGATACTTCGGTCATCGCATGATCTCCTTTGCAAGAATTTGAATCCAAGTACGATAAGGGTTTCTGTTCATTAGAAACATTGAGGAAAATAAAACACCACTAAAGCATTAAATTCTACCATAAACACCCGCACAGTCTAATAATTACGAACAAAACGGAGATTACTTGCATTAAAAGCCGGTCGCATATATACATTTTCAGGAACAAAACAGATACACCTACAAAAGAAAACCCACACTCCCACCAAGTCGAAATAAAGAAATAGCAACCCGTGTAATCTATGAATCATTCCTGCCCTGAGAAAAGGGAACCCTCGTCCTCTGAACAAGGTCCATTAGAGCCACTTGGTTTTTTCAGTTGATCAAGCAAATCACCTCGTCTGCTGCGTTGACTCGTCACACCAACTTCCTTGGATCCCTCTGATAGGGAAACCAGCCCCATAGCAGCAATGCTGCTTGCAATAGCACCAACATCGCTGACTCCACTGTAAAGACCCCTGCTTCCAGCAACGAGAATATTATTCTCATCACAACTGGCCAAAACAGACGGAAACACAGACATCAGCTGTGGGTTGGCTTGGTTGGAATTACTGAGCAGCAGCCTCAGCGTCTCGCGTGCACCATTCTCCACCGCAGTGTCACTTTTGGAGATTAAAGGGTTCACAAGAGTAGAGTGCAATGGAGGAAGCGTGGTTGAGATGCCAGGGCCAGCACTGACTAGGTAGCCTTGACCCGAGGAACAAACGTCGATAACAGGAATATGGATAATTGAGTCGCACATTAAAGGCATGAATGTTGGGATCTGCTGTGAGGTAGGCATAGACAAAGGCAACCTGATCAATGGTTCAGGCAGGAAAGGTGGGAAATCCATTGAGGGGAGTTCAGAAAGATTAATAGGTGGAAATGGCGCCAGTAAACTCGATGACTTAGTGGTAGATAGTAGAGAAGAAAGAGGCGGTAAAGAAGATGACTCAATTGATGATGAAATCGGCAGCTGTGGAGGTGCAGTGTACTGCAGAGTTGATGAAACAGGAGGGCACCAGCAGTAATAGGGAGAGAAAAGAGAACAACCCGCTGAAGGAACTTGAGATACTGAGCTTTCAGATTTCCCAAGTGATTCTATAAAACTTGGAGGAGGAAACAGGCAGGTGCCTATAGATTCTGGAAGCTCCCCCTGTTGAGCTTGATTTGAACTAGATGCATCCATCGTATTTGGTAAAGCAACAGAGAGGTTGTCAACACAGGAAAGATGGCTTCGCTTATATTTATCCCTGCCAATACTTCTCATAGAAGACAGGTTCCTAGGCGGGTCCTCTTTAAAGGAACTTGTCCTAGGACTAAGGCTACCTTGAATAAACAAATTAGGCTTTGCTCCTAAACTGCCGTAGTGCCGAGGATGTGAAGGCTTAGGGGACGAGGATACAAGTAGAGCATTCTGACAAAGCTCGGCAGAATCAACTGAGGTATCCAAGGAAAAAGCCATTGAGCCAAGTGGACTTCCTCGAGTTTTTGTCACTGCTGACCCTACAAGATAAGCGCGGAGAAAAGTAGCAAAACAGTCGAGACGTGACTCACTAATTCCAGTAAGTTCAGCTACGGAGGGCTTCCTCTGTAGTAAATCTTTCATCTGCAAAACAAGCCAGAGAAGGAAGTGGATGAAAAAATTCGATTTCACTGATACAAATGTATTCAGACATTAACTTAGCAGCATACCTTTCCAAGCAACTCATCCCCAAGGAGCTTCGACTTTTCTGAGCACCAAAAATAGATATTTTCGCTTCCTGGAATCTTCATGAGAAAAGATCTGCCAGATCTGTCCGCTGGGATTTCTTCAACTGCTACCGAGGAGCAATCCGAAACGCGGCTTAAAGTTGACAGTCTCTCAGAGTGACCATCATCTCCAATGAAAGAGAGGCGCAGATCAGAAGTTGGCAAGAGAGTGAGTGTTAAACTTCCCCTGTTACAATATAAAAAAGAAACAAGTTTAGAAACCAATAAACGACGACACACATATAAAAGAAAAGATGACAAACACTGGAGCATTAAAGTATGTACCAAAGTGCTCCAAGATCATTTACGTGACACAGGACAATCATGAAGTAAAAGCCCAACATTCAATGTCATTTAAGTGACGTATTATACAATCAATTATCAAGAACTAAATAAACAGCTAGACAAACCCCTTGATTTCGATATAAAGCTGTATGCTGTGTTCTATAAATCTTCAGCATAAACTCCGTTTTTCAACGTTTGATTGATATTCATCCACTTAATTAAACTTTTTTATATATCGAACTACTAGCGTCTTCCTGCAGTCACTTGGAGGGAGGGAGAGAGAGAGAGAGAGAGAGAGAGAGAGTAATTATATAAATGCCATGGAGCTCAACCATGCTCCAACTAACCAAACCCAAGAGCACCACGCGTTTTCCTTGTAGTACCACCTATATTCTGTAGACTCATGATGTAATGCCATCTGCTTATCAAGGGACTTATCGTTGTGAAGGGTCAATCCCCACATGCACTGCAGTGATATTATTTAGATCATTGTTGAGCAATAAAACATAGAATATTCAGTAAGATAAAACTAGGATTAGTTACCATAAAGGCCCAGCATTGTGCCCTACAAAAGATAATATCTTCAACTATATCATTCATTTATAGCAATTAATTTTTTGTAGTTTTAAAAAAAAATGTGCTAGGGCAAATCCATGATAGCAACAGGTCATCTAGGAGAAGTTATGTAACAAGTTAGCACAGTCTTGTCATCATCTGTGCCTCTTATTCCAACGGAGAAAATAAAATCATGTAAATATGACGAAGTGCAGAACATGTAC
>JAVXUP010004909.1:0-24558 GCA_033070095.1 Escallonia herrerae | reverse complement strand
TGTCTCACCATGATTTCTTTTATGGGTTCTGAATTAGCACAAATTTACCTAGCATGGATCTTGTTCCCAGGGCGCGAACCACGTCGATAGAGCATACCGGAGCATTCAGGCTCTAAGAAAAGGCATTCAGTTCCAGTGCTACTGCCTATGGCATGTAAATTTGTTCATTTATCCCTCATACTCGCACACATGCATTCTCACGCAAGGCACAACCTGATGCTATCCACTCTATTCTTTTTTCACACACAGGTGCACTAATCCCCTCGCCCTTGTCTCCTCACGGCAGCCATGGCTGCTTACCACGAATATATCACTGTATATCATTATAGCCCGTTTAACCCTCTCTTTATTATTTGTTTCTGCAAACTTTTATTATTTAGGTAATCATACAAACAAAAAACATTATCTAAAGAAAAATATTCCAGAAAGGCCAAATTCACAAAGACAATGCATAACATTATAGAAAGGACATAACAAATATTTTCCAAAACTTTTATCCCATCTGGATAATTATGATATGGTTCTCTCTCTATTTCTCTCGTCAATTTCTGACACGCTCTCTCTCTCTCTCTCTCTCTCATCAATTTATGCCACTTTCTCTGTCCCATTTTCTCTCTTTTCACTCACCATGATTCATTTATGGGATCTGAATGTAGACACATATAAATTTCAATAGCATGGATCTTATTCAGGCGCGAAGAAGACACATCGAACAGCAGCACCGGAGCTTTCAGGCTCGAAGAAAAGGCATTCATGTTACAGTGCTACTGCCTCACAGCATGTCCATTTGAAAATTTTCCCTCACACATGCACACATGCATTCTCGCGAAGGCTGCAACCTGATGCTACTGCCCTATCCTTCTTTTTTCACATACATATGCACTAATCCCCTCGAGCTTACCTCCTCACGTATCCATCCTTAAGCTAGCGAACCCATACTGTATATCATTAGTGCCCGTTTAACCCTCTGCGTTCTTACTTTATTTCTGCAAACTTTTATTATTTAGGTAACCATACAAACTAAAAACATTATCTAAAGAAAAAATATTACATGTAGGCCAAATTCACAAAGACAATGCAGAACATGATAGAAATATAGAACAAATATTTATCCAAAACTTTTATCCCATCTGTGCACTACCGATACAAAGCCGAACATGAGATAAAGGACAGAACAAATGTTTCCTAGAACTTTTATCCCATCTGTGAGACTACTGTGACAAAGCAGAATATAGCAAAGATATAAATTATAATTCATGACTCACCACAACATAACAAATTCCTGGGAAGAGGCACGCGCAAGTAATAGCTTTAATGAGAAAGCCGAGGAGTGAGAGAGAAACGAGCGAGAGAGATTTCAGAAGGACAATGAGAGAAAGGATAGATAAATAGAAAGAAAAAAAAATAGTGTCTGTATAACTCGTCCGCTACATAATGTCACGGATGGAACATGAGGGTATTTTTGTCAAAAAAAGTCCGCTACATTATGTAGCAAACGAACTTAAAAAAAACGTAAAAAAAATATCTGGACCGTCCACGATACAGTGTAGCGGACGGGTGGAGGGGCAAAAAGGTAAAAAAGTCCGTTCGCGACATAGTGTCGCGGACGACTGACAGTTTTCGAAAAAGGCGCATCTGAGCCATCCATCTTTCAGGATAGACGGCCAGATCGCGCTTGCAACTTACACTTTATTGCTAGCGCGAGCAATGGATATATATATATATATATATATATATATATATATATATATATATATATATATATATATATATATATATATATATATAGGGAGCTGATCCGTTGATAGCGCTAGCAAAATGGGAGATCTTGCTAGCGCGATCTGACCGTCCATCGAAGGGATGGACGGCCCAGATCGCGTATTTTTGCGGCGCTGTCAGCAGTCCGCTACACTGTGTAGCGGACGACCTTTTTACCATTTTGCCCCTGCACCCCCTCCGCTACACTGTCTAGCGGAGCACATTTCTTGGCCCACGTTGACAGCCAAAACGTCGTCCGCTAGACAGTGTAGCGGACGACTGACTCAACTGACACATTTCCACGTGTTTGTACCTTTATTTCTACACACGACGGGTTGTCAGAATTCCTCAAGCTCCTTCGGCTACAATTTTCTTCTCCTCCTTCGGACTCGCTACAATTTTCTGCTCCCTTCAAGCTTCGAGTAAAACTTAGCTTCACTCAAGTAAGGTAAGTTTGCGAATGGTGAAGTTTTCTTTATGGATTGAATGGTAAAATATAATTTTATTTTGTTCGGACAAAAACGTATAGATTTTTTTTTATGTTCTAGAAATTTGTCACTCTATTCTTCAATTTGTGATGTTCTAGACATGATGTTCATAAAAAAGGTGTAATTTGTAAACTCTAAATAAAATTATAGTTTAATTCGATTTTTTGGCATGATGAATTCGTCTATTTATCTTAGTAATTTTGATTTGTTATGTTCAAAATTAATAATTGTTAATTTGGAGACACTTTCAGGGGTTATGCATACGGTATGTTTGTCATCCTAAATTGGTCTATTCGCCCACTGTAATTTTTAGGTAATATTTTCAGTTAGAAATGCCATTTGATTGTTAAGCGTAGTCTATTTCTACACAGGTCTTGTTTCACAATGTCTGATTTCGTGTCGAGCTCCAACGTCCCCGTAGATGCTAGTGATCCGTATCTAGGACGAACGTTTCAAACATTGGAAGAAGCTGAAGAATGTTTTCGAGCGTATTCATTGAGGGTTGGTTTTGGCATTAGAATAAAGACTACAAGAACAAGCAACGTAACAAAAAAGATATGCTCTCGCTTATACGAGTGTCATAGGGGCAGAAATCCACAGCAAAATGAGACACGCGTAGGCAATGATGACAGTGATGACGAAATAGGATATTCGCGTAGAAGACGGGACTGCTTTGAGCGCACAAATTGCCAGGTCAAGATGTTCGTAAGCTACAAAGCCAATCATGATCATTGGCTTATTACCAGCCTGGAACTGGCACACAATCACCCGTTAGTAACTCCTTCTAAGGTGAGTCAGATGCATCAACACAAGAAGATGGGTAAGGTCGCGAGGAGCCTAATTCACACAATGAGCAATGCGCGAATTGGACCTACTGAGATTGTTAATGTTCTTGCTGAACAGGCTGGGGGAATTCAAAATTTAAACTTTAACACGACAGACGTTCGTAACGCGGTCCGAACCCATAGACGAGCCGCGTATGACCTCAATGATGCGCAATCGACAATGAGCCTATTGAAACGGATGCAGATGGAGGACCCGCAGTTTACCTTCGACTATAAACTTGACGACGAGCATCGAGTTAGTACAATTTTTTGGGTCGACGGTCGTTCGAGGCTAGCTTATAAGCATTTTGGGGATGTCGTGACTTTCGACACCACATACCGTACCAACAAGTACTCGATGCCGTTCGCTCCTTTCACCGGCGTCAATCATCATTATCACTCCATCCTGTTCGGGTTCGCCTTGTTAAGGGACGAGAGCGAGGGTTCTTTTGTATGGTTGTTTAGGACGTGGCTGGAAGCAATGAACTTCAAAGCACCCAAAGTGATCATCACCGATCAAGATTTGGCAATGAAGAAGGCTATTGCGACCGTCTTCCCAGACACCCGGCACAACTTGTGCACTTGGCACATAAGCAACAAATACCCTGAACGTCTGCATCACGTGTACGCAAAGTATCCAGACTTTAAACAGGATTTTGACAAGTGCATTACCAAGTCATTAACGATTGAGGAATTCGAGGAGAGGTGGGAAAAGCTTGTTCGGGATTACTCATTGCAAGACAACGAGTGGCTCCAGCACTTGTACGAGCGCAAAGAGCAATGGATTGGCGTTTACACGAGGAGGTATTTTTCAGCGGGCATGAAAACGACGGGCAGGAGTGAATCTATGAATGCCACGTTCGATAGTTATGTGGGTACAGCTACCAATTTGAAGACTTTCGTTGCATCCGCACAAAAAGCGGTAGCTTCGTTGTTCGTAAAAGAAAGGGCTGCCGACTTTGCAACAACGTACAAACAAAGGAGAAGGTTGCTGAGACCCCGCTGGAGCTGAACGGTGCCAAAGTCTATACGAAGGAGATCTTCTTGCTATACCAAGTAGAGCTGCGAAAATCGGGACGATACAGTATAAACAAGGTGGCAGAAATGTCTACGCGTGAGTACAAGGTTTATTCGCTCGTGAATGACCTCGTCCCTGAGAAGCTGCGCAGAATTTATACGGTGAGCCACGACACATTGACGGACTCGGTGACATGTGTTTGCAAGAAGTTTGAGTTCCATGGCATCCTGTGTAGACACATTCTGCGGTTTTTCACCCAGAAGAATATCAGGACAATCCCCGATAAATACGTCTTGCCACGGTGGACGAAAGGTGCAAACAGGTTGCACGGTACCATTTCCTTTCCGGAGCACCCGTATACTGACTTTGAAGAATCAGAGACGTTGCGGTATAATCATCTGGTGACGATGTTCACCCGTTTGTCCGTAAAGGCTGCTGCTACAATGGTCGGTTATAAACATCTCCTCGAGGTAGCTCAGCAGCAAGAGCCCATCGTCGACCAGTTGGAAGCAGCTTCAGTCACCAATGCGGTTGACACCGAGCCTACGACGGAATCCGAAGATGACGAGCCGGGGGAGGAAGGCGACAATGATATCCGGCCGTTGGATCCAATTATATCGCAAACGAAAGGCCGCAAGAGATCTACGCGGATGAAAAGCTCAATTGAAACGGCAACTCAACCTAAAAAGCTGCGAAGGTGTGCATTGTGCAACAAAATGACCGACCACGACAAGCGGAACCATTACAAGGCACTGGGGATAAGTCCCGGGGGTTTGCAAGATGGGGAAGAAGATGACGCCGAAGATGAGGACGGACAAGCTGCAGTGGACCTTTAATTTTTTGTATAAGTTTGACATTTGTAATAATTTTTATATAAGTTTGACATTTGTAATAATTTTTTCTAATAATTTTTCAACCGAATACCGGAATTATTTTTTCTGATGTAGCGATTTCTGATGTAGCGGACGGATATGCATAGTCCTAATTTTTTGGTTATCATTTATGTCCGCTATACAATGTAGCGGACGTCATCGCAGAAAAACTTTTGGTCTTCATTTATGTCCGCTATACAATGTAGCGGACGTCATCGCAGAAAAACTTTTGGTTTTCATTTATGTCCGCTATACAATGTAGCGGACCTCTAACCTATTCTACACATTAAACAAAATGGGCAACAGCTTTTATCAGTCCGCTATCAGCTTTTATCAGTCCGCTATATTCTCTCTCTCTCTCGAACATCTAACCCAAGCCGCTACCCCATCTACGGCGACCCACATCTCCGGCGACACCACCGTCCTCCCCTCATCGCCGACCTCGATGGCTTCTGGATCGGAGACCACCTACGATTTTATTGGCAACTTGCACCTAGCAGGCAAACACTTTTTCAAAGTCATGATGCCGGGATTTGAGAATGAACTTGTAGCCCATCCCTCTTTCTCTGTATTTTCGTGTGTTAAAAGTTTGATCTTTTGGTTAAAAACTAACCTATTTGTATTGTGTTTGTTAGGACATACCGGAAGCCTTTACCAATCAATTTACAACAATTCATGACAGTTCAAGATTATATAGCCGCAAGGGGGCCTGGCAGGTTGAAATCAAGCTGAAGCCCGGCCGACCCCAAAAAAAGCAATTCGCAGAGGGTTGGAACGTCTTCGTGCGCCAGCATGGCCTCGAACTCGGGGACTTTGTAGTGTTTGAACACCTTGGGTGGTGGGATTTTCAAGTTGTAATCTTTGATCGGAGCGCTTGTGAAAAAATTTATTTCCCCCAATGTGAACCCTAATTTATTAATAATAACCAAATTTATTGTATACATGTTCATTATGTTTCCAAATTTTTTCTCGCTTAATTGTGCCGTTTGAGATACATTGTCTTCGGACGCCAATTTATTAAAACTGCATAACGCTAGCGGACGGGCCTTGCTTACAATTTGTTGTCTAGCGGACGGGCCAGCAGAATGCCTTATATCAACACTTTTTGCCCCCACCCCCACCGTCCGCGACATTGTCTAGCGGACGGGCCAGCAGAATGCACTTGGAAAATTTTACCTACCCCACCCCCACCGTCCGCGATATTGTCTAGCGGACAGGCCAGCAGAATGCATTTTTCCCCACCCCCACCGTCCGCGATATTGTCTAGCGGACAGGCCAGCAGAATGCATATTTTCCCACCCCCACCGTCCGCGATATTGTCTAGCGGACGGACCAGCAGAATGCATTTTTCCCACCCACCGTCCGCGATATTGTCTAGCGGACGGACCAGCAGAATGCATTTTTTCCCACCCACCGTCCGCGATATTGTCTAGCGGACAGACTAGCAGAATGCATTTTTCCCCACCCACCGTCCGCGATATTGTCTAGCGGACGGACAAGCAGAATGCATTTTTCCCCACCCACCGTCCGCGATATTGTCTAGCGGACGGACAAGCAGAATGCCTCACAACACTTAGAAAATTCACTTCCCCCACACTTTTTCGCGACATTGTCTAACGGACAGATTTTGCTTTTCATTCAACCAAACTCAAATCATCTTCAACGGAAATCAGACAAAACAATCAATCAATAATCTTCAACACAAATCAATGAGAGCTTTCTAAATAATCATAGTTTATTAAAAAAAATAAAGTGTAATGGTACAATGTCAACTGGGGGAATCATGTTGGGAGGGATTCTCGGCATTAGCCGGATTTACAATAAACCTAACCGCTCTAGGCCGGCCTTTCATAATTTGCCAAGCCATTCTATATCTAAAGGTGTCTACTTCTGCTTGGCTCCACACCGCCGCCTTGAGGCTCTCGGACCGGCAAATGTAATCCATGTACATGCAAAGGAAGACGCCGCAGTCCGAAGTGTTACGTTGCTTGGGCCTCCTCTTCTTCAAGTCGCCAATCGAGCTTTGGCCGCGCCGGTACAGGGTTACCACGGATACCATTGACCATTGCACAAAATATATTCTGCGAGAAACACAAAACGGCGTAAGACACGAGTTAACATTTATGCCAAGTTACAATAACTGTTAAACAACAATCGTAATATTACCATTGAGTCCAACTGGGCTTTGTACATCTGCAGCACAGGCATGTGGGCGGTATCGTCGTGGAGACTGTCGATCACCGATACGACTTTCTCCACCGGTTCATAGCAAACCAAGTACCAGTGGCTTTCCCCTAAAAATGGGATTAGAAACACGTCGGCAACACTTGCGCTCACTGGACTATCCCTAGCAAGATACGCTCGTAGGTTAGCGGACGGTCTCCACTGGCCCAACTTTTTCTTCCGCCTTTGCTCGACCCACTCATGCCATTCAGACACTAGGAGGCTATGAAAAAAGGCATCAACCAAAAAAATGGCCGGGTACTCGTTCAGCCGCTCCCGACCCCTTTCCTTCAGAATCTCCACGTATGTGGAGATGACACCGTTGTCTAACCAACTCCCCGGAGCCAGGGAGGCCATTTCTCCCCACTCGCAAGTGTAATCCATGCCCTCCGGATGATTCACACTATACAACGCTTTGTCCCGGGGGAAGCCGCTAAAATAACGCTCTCTGATTATTTGGCATTTATGCGGCTTTAGGGGCTTCACTGGATGCCCTTTGCGATATTGCCCTCGGGGGTCGACGGGGGGATATTGCACTCCTTCCGGGGGGTCGACCGGGGGATATTGCCCTCCTTCGGCAGTAGATGGTCCTGCCCACGGGACAATGGGCAGTGTCTCCGACAGACTGATGTGTCCGAAACCCCAGTCTTGCGTGACTTGACTCTGAGAGAAGGGTTGGGGTTCCGAGTCCAATAGCAAAGAGAAGGAGGGCACACTGTAGTCTTCCCACGGCGCTTGAGCCTGGCCCATGGTGCTTGGCTGTCCCCAATCACCACCCATTCCCGGTACAGAGGGACCACCATATCCCTGGCTCACTCCCGAAGTCTGTCCCGAGGGATCGGTGTATCCCTCGCTCACATATGGGGGCTGCCACCCCGGATAACCCATTCCCGGGCTGACGCCGGAAGGCTGGCCCGATGCTTGGTGTAAAAAATTCCCGCAGCCATACGCCAACGCATCAGCCTGTTGGCGAAGCTCCTCGCCCATTGCATCCACCAAATCCTTCCGCTCGCGCAACTTCTGGAAGAAGGCGAACGAGGCATTAACCTACATCCAGAGAGATAATAAATAAGTAACTTCATACACAGTTAGAATCATCAAGTTCAATTAAAGCACTTATTGGCCAACTTACCAGATTGTATGCCATGTGCTCATCGATCTGACCCCTAGGGTGGTACTTCTCCCCGCGTTCAAACCTTACTGGAGCTACTCTCCTCCGGGTGATGCGGTAGTACCACCCATTGTACTGTTCGATACTGATCACGGGGTCAGGCTCCGACACAATGGCCGCCAGCGTGTCCTGCCAGGAATCCCAAACCTCAAGTTCTCGTGCGCACAAGTCGTGCGCATTTGCCTTGCCAAACCGAGGGACACCCGGTGGGTTCCTGTTAAGCCTCATATCCGGCGCGCCTGCTGGCAACCCCTGCAGGCACTCAAAATGGCGCATAGCGCGATCTGGCAGCTGCCACTCTGCGACCTCGAAGTGGATCAGGGGTGTGCGTTGCAACCCAGAGAGCGTGAAGACGAACGACTCTCCCACCCGTCGCGCCAAATGTTTGTACGGTGCCCATCGCATCTGGCCAGGAGATAACGAGTCGAGCTCCCCCCGATAGTACGTAATGTTGTGATGGGGATCGTCTCTCCTCTGGTAGTGGCTGTCCTTCCGACTGTACTCCCAGGCGCACAACCGAGGCCACACATTATCGGTTCCGTCCCTACGCGTGGGTGCGCCGGTAGCAAGGTGTTCATAAGACCACACCTGAGAGCAAAGACAAATTAAATAAAGTATCGTCAAATTTTATTGTCAATTCAACCCAAAAAAAAAGAAACGAGCGAGTAATCAAGAATTGTATGATATACCTGCAATAGCGAGAGACATGCACATATCGCTTTGGAGTCGGGCCTCGTTGCCTTGTGCAATGCTCGGTACAGGTACGCAAGAGTTGCGGCTCCCCAGGCATAATCCCCAACCTCCAGCAGGTTACCCAACAACGGTAAATATTTGACGCTGACGGTATTCTTCGACGTTGTTGGGAACAGAATTGCCCCCATCACCCACAAGAGGAAAGCTTGTGTGTACAGCACAAGCATCTGATCCGTGTAGTTATCCGGCAGAACCTTGTAGGTATCTACCAACCATTTCAACTTGATACCACCAGTGCTAAATTGATCCTGGGGTATCGAAGTAAAGAAGTCCCTAGCGGTCCTCTTATTCGTTGCTTCCGACGGAGGAGCTATTACCGGCCGCCCCGTCACCGGTAACCCTAAGATGAACCCTACATCTTCTAGGGTAATTGTCAGCTCTCCGAGAGGGAAGTGAAACGTATTCGTTTCACTTCTCCACCTTTCAACAAGGGCACCTATTAAGTGCCGGTCAAGTTGTTGAAAGATCTGCCCATGCGTGAAAATCCCAAACCCAATCCCACGCAGTAATCTTTTCTGGGTTCTGTTCAATTTCCATTCTTTAAAATTATCGGATACTTCTACCGTGTTGAGAAGTGCTCTTTCCTACGAATTAATAAATACAATTTAAGCAAATTAAACGATATACAACGTTCCCAAGAATAACAAAGTTGATAAAATAAGTATCTTACTCCACCATCCCATATGAGCGTACTGATATGGTTTGCTTGGTCGTATAATACGGACGGATCTTCTGGTCCAGGGTTGAAATCCATTTTTCGCAACTGAAATTATGCAAAACGGCAAGGTTGGAAGCGTAAACATTCTCAAACATACAACGCTAGCACAGTCAACGCTAGCATGTGATCAGATAATACTCACATAAGTTCACATGCTGTGTATATGCAATGTACATAGATACAAACAGACACGGGAATGGAATTTTACAAGTGAAATCACATTATAAAGAATACGCAATACACATAATAACATATATATATATATATATATATATATATATATATATATATATATGTATAGATACATTGACAAACGCTAGCACAATGCAGCGTTTCGCACACATTCAAAATCATGCATAAGCCGCGATAACAACTCTAGATTATGAACAAATAAAGGATTGGTTTGTGAACTTACGTGATTGATTCGTCGAATAAAGGATTTCTTGAGAAGAAATTGCGCCGATCTACTTGCCAACACCGCTAGAAGAATTGTGAGAAGAAGGAATGAATAGCAGTTTAGAAGGAATGAATAAGGGTTTCGGAGTAAGAAAGGGAAAAACAGTCCGCTACACAGTCTAGCGGACGGTAAGATAATGACAAACTAACAGTCGTGTTGACTGTGTCAGTCGTCCGCTACACTGTCTAGCGGACGACAGACACGCTGTCACGTGGGCTTCAAATATGTGCTCCGCTAGACAGTGTAGCGGAGGGGGTGCAGGGGCAAAATGGTAAAAAGTGTCGTCCGCTACACAGTGTAGCGGACTGCTGACAGCGCCGCAAAAATACGCGATCTGGGCCGTCCATCCCTTCGGGATGGACGGTCAGATCGCGCTAGCAAGATCTCTCATTTTGCTAGCGCTATCAACGGATCAGCTCCATATATATATATATATATATATATATATATATATATATATATATATATATATCCTTTGACATGAAACTAATTCACTATTTCCTTTCAATGAGACGTCCTTTCCCATTTGCATATCCTTTGACCTGAAACTAATTCACTACGTTCCTTTCAATGCAACAAATGGGAAAGGACTTTTCATATATATATATATATATCCTTTGACATGAAACTAATTCACTATTTCCTTTCAATGAGACGTCCTTTCCCATTTGCATATCCTTTGACCCGAAACTAATTCATTACGTTCCTTTCAATGAGAAAGTGTCAACAAATGGGAAAGGACTTTTCATATATATATATATATATATATATATAAAATGAGAAAGTGTCAACAAATGGGAAAGGACTTTTCATATATATATATATATATATATATATATATATATATATATGAAAAGTCCTTTCCCATTTGTTGACACTTTCTCATTGAAAGGAACGTAATGAATTAGTTTCGGGTCAAAGGATATGCAAATGGGAAAGGACGTCTCATTGAAAGGAAATAGTGAATTAGTTTCATGTCAAAGGATATATATATATATATATATATATATATATATATATATATATATATGAAAAGTCCTTTCCCATTTGTTGACACTTTCTCATTGAAAGGAACGTAATGAATTAGTTTCGGGTCAAAGGATATGCAAATGGGAAAGGACGTCTCATTGAAAGGAAATAGTGAATTAGTTTCATGTCAAAGGATATATATATATATATATATATATGAAAAGTCCTTTCCCATTTGTTAACACTTTCTCATTGAAAGGAACGTAATGAATTAGTTTGGGGTCAAAGGATATGCAAATGGGAAAGGACGTCTCATTGAAAGGAAATAGTGAATTAGTTTCATGTCAAAGGATATATATATATATATATATATATATATATATATATATATATATAAAACATGATTAGGCTACCTTAATAGTTATATATATGTATTTAAGCTTTTTTGAGGTCCAGGTAAAGTTATGCTCTCGTATCTTAAACATTACTTCTTTCTATTCGTGAGTGATCTCCTTGGCAGAAACTGACACAGGTATGGGAGATCCTCTGCCGGGCACCGCTCCAGTATAATACGGAGTAAATATTATTTGTCTCGTGCTGTGCAAATTTTTTCACGGGGTTAGAAGGCCTTCCAAGCTAAGCTGCATAACTGTCATGGACAGGTCATTTCAAGGAAATGAGAATAGTCAACAATTGTCTTTTCTTTTGTTTTGGTTCAGACAAGAAATGGAGGATTATCTGCTTGATGCCACGTGTTTTTTAAACTCTAGCTTTGCGACACGTAATATTTTTTAAGAACTTTTTCTTTTTGTCACGTAAGTTTCAACTTTACATGTGATACTTCTCTGACTTAATGAGTCTTTTCATTTAGAGTTTAACTTTTTAAAATTAGATATATACAATTCAAGAATCCTATTTCTTTTCGACCCTATTTAAATTAGATATAAGGGCAAATTACACTTATATCCCTGAGGTTAGGATATAATTACAGGCAAGGACAATAATTTGGACAAATTACACATATGTCCGCTGACCAAACGGAATCTTAAAAACTCTAACGGTTTTAATGAAAAGATATATTGCCCCTAAGCTAGAATCTTATTTTTTTTAAGCCATTATTTCATCTTATTTTTTATGTCATTAATGCTATTACTCTTCTTCAACCCCAACCCCCCACCCTCTCTCTCGCTAATACCGCCCCACCCCCCCACGACCCCAACGCCATTTCTGTCTCAAACTCCTGGAACACCCCTTCGCAGTCGCCTCCCCGTCGCCACACCCACCCTCCCCCTTCCCCTTCCCGTCGATGCCCCCACCCTCCCTTTTCCCCTTCCCTGTCGCCGTACCCACCTTCCCCCTTCCCCTTCCCCGTCACCGCAACGCCGCACCTCCCACCGCAAAGCCCCACAGCACCACTTCGCGGTCTGCCTCCCTTCGCCACACCCACCCTCCCCTTTCCCATCGTTGCCCCCACCCTCCCCCGTCACCGCAACGTCGCACCTCCGGCCGCAAAGATATTCGATAGTCGCCGATGATCTCACCGATATTGCCGAAGAGACTATAGGACCAGGTGAGGGCAATGAGGCCTAATTCAGTGTGGTAGAGGCAGATGATTAGGTTTGGATTGCTGGGAGTTGGCGCCGGCGCGGCCGCTTTGGTGGGGATTGCAAACAAAACCCTAATTTACAAAGTAGGGTTTCAAAAACCCCTAATTTGCAAATTAGGGTTTCAACAAAATCCTAATTTGCAAATTTGCAAGGTGATACATTGTGACTTGAGAAAATTTTAATTTTGATGAAATGGACTGCAAATTGAGAAATTTTTAAATAGGGAACAAATCAATTTTAGGGTTTTAAAACCCTAGTCTTCAAATTAAGGCTGAAATCAAAGATTAAAAATTTAAAAAATATTCAATATATAAAGTACATGGGGTAGTATCATCATTTTAAAAATGCGTATTGCTGACATCATTAAAAAAGTACACTTTTTGGATGGAACCCTGACGGATGGACACGACTGATACATTTTAAAAGTTTTTTGTCACGAAATGTTACATATTAAAACTTAGTGTCCTTGATTGTAATTACACCCTAACCTCAGGGATATTTGTGTAATTTGCCCTATATGTAATTACCGCCGATGGCCGCACGACACACAAGGTCGGGTGAAAAAGATGCTGCTTGAGAGGGCCCCGATGGAAGAGTTGAAGGGATATCCCCATCATTGGATATCTCCATCTGTATAGGGGCAGATGATTGATCGGTGGAGGACTGATCCAGCCTGGGAGGCCAAGAGTAGGAGTAGGGCCGAGAACAGACATGAGAAAGATCCCACGCACACGATGGGGGGGGGGGGAGTTCGGTGGCTCACAACGTCATTCAACACAAGAATGCGATTGAGCACCCAGACCTGGAGATGAATGAGGTCATAGCTCTGACGTATAGTTAGACGCACGTGAGGAAGAAGGATAAGGACAATGCACACCGGGCAAGGGACTTTGTTTCAGATATTTTCCAGTGGATCGATATATGTTTGAGTTAATGTGTTTAATTTTTGCCTTTATATTCAATGTTTGTTGCTTTAATGTTTTCAAATCTTTAAATCACTATTTTGCAGGCTTCGTATGAACAGATTAAGGGGTCCGAGCAGCAGTTTGGATAGCCATTAGCGTCCATGAGTACGAGTACGAGTACTGGGGGGATTGAAGCAATGGCTAGATACATCGGAGGTCGTCAATAGGCCGAAAGGCCGCATATGCGACTTGCTTAGCACGACTGCATGTGCCATGATAGGAATGTCCCTACCCCCAGCTGCCCCTCCACAGACACAAGCACCGACTGTACAGTGACGGTTAGACGAGGACTAGATCCGCCGCATTGCTACAGAGGTGTTCAGGATGATCAGGGCACATGATCAGGTATAAACAATATATACGTTTACTAAACACTATATACGATTGCTATCGAGATTAATGCGTCCGTGACTTTACATGTAGGGCACTGCTGCTAGACATGCTGATCCGGATCACAATGCCCCCTTAGATAAGGATGATCAGTAGGATCCAGATCCGGGACTTTGCAACCCCTGAGCCTCCTCCTATCTATTTGTATCCCGCTCGGGTGCCCTCCTGGCTTGTACTCTCCTCCCCTACTCTATTGTATCTAACTCTCGTGCCCTCCTGAACTTTGTGTACATTTTATTTTTCGATTAGTATAGAATTTGTAAAGTTATATTTTTGTATTGTGTTTGTTTTAGGGTTAAATAATTGCTAACGAATCAGCAAATTTAACTCTAATGTGCATTTGCTAGATTGAGAATGGTTGTTGAGAACTTGAATTTGTAATTACAGGTTTGGGCATTAAAAAAATTAAAAATAGATTGACTTTTACGATGGATTTAGTCCGTCGCTAAAGGTTTTTAGCAACGAAATAAATCCCTCCCAAAAGGTTTACTTTTAGCAATGAAATCTGCCGCTAAAGGTTCACCTTTAGCGACGGATATTCCGTCTCAAAAAATAGTTTTCCATCGCTAAATATTTAACGTAATAAATTATTTTCAAAAAAAGAAAATAAATTAAAATTTGAAAATTAGATTTAGGGATGGAATTTCCGTCGCTAAATGTATTATATGTCCGTCGCTGAAAGGCGACGGATTTTAAAATTCTGTCGTAAAATTTTTAGCGACGAGGTGTCCGTCGCTAAAGGTTTTTAGCGACGAATATAGGGCTTTTAGCGATGGATGTCCGTCGCTGAAAGCCTTTTTTCTTGTAGTGTTTGTTGTGGTGTTATTTTAGTTTTCTACTCTTTCCTATGATTTATTATTAGAAATTTTGTAGGTATAATTTGCTCTATATTTGTAAACTTTATAAAATTAAGAAACCAATCATACATCTTATAAAACTCTACCTAATCATTATTCTTATATATTAGGCCTTAGTTTTAAATATTAACACCTCAAAATTAATTTAAAATAATTATATAAAATATCAAAAATATAAAATACGAAATCTTCTCTACTCAATAACTCTTTACTATGATTTTATTGTTAAAGAATTTATAAGTATTATTGATTACTACACGTAAGATTTGCGACACATAAGATTTATTGGGATCTTATATTTTTGACAAGGAAGATTTTTAGAACTCTTGATTAGTAATTACATTAGAAATTTCAAGAGAATTATATGTTCTTTGAGATCGCTAAAGGTAAAATTGAAAAAGGAATCTAATTTTTTTGTAAGTTATTCAGTTAAAGTCTAATGTGTTACACTCAGTTTTAATTATGAATAATATGTATTTGGAAGAAAATAACTTGTGGTAAGCTAAGATTAAGTTAGGAGAAAATAAATATAAGGCTAAATGAGTTAAAGAATTTTTCCCCATTAATTGATAACAATGGCCAATTATGATAGTTAAGGAAATGGTACTAGGGAGATTTCGGCAGTAGATGTCACATTATGAAAGTGGTGGGAACTAAAAAGGTGAAAATAATTACGAATGTGATAGTGATAATTCTTGTGGCGGTAGTTGTAGCATTGTTAATGCGGTTGAGATTTGTAATAGTTCTGACAAGCCATGATTGCAACAGTACGTATAGTTCTCAAGATGGTTGTAGTGGTGGTAATCTTAGCAATATGATTATAGTGATGAAGAGGTGATGATAGTGGTAACAGTTAGTAAGTGATAATTCTAATGTGATTAGAGGTAACATTTATATAATGGTGGTTAACAAGTTATGCTCTAATATGCCTTAGGCAAGTGATAAGGTATTCACAGTAGTAGTTCTAAATATGCTCGTTACAGTGTTAGGACTAAGGTATTTTAAGGTACTATCAGCGCAGCAGGGTGCATAAGTTATACTCGGAATCTGGATTGGACAGCTCGAAGAAAAGACATAGTCATTACTCGATTAATCTTTGATAATTTGAACATATTCATAGAACGTACTTTGAGTACTATATTTCCTTTTCATTATGCACCAAACAAATAATATGCGAAGTACTTTGCATACATAAAGATATCATTAGCATTTACACTTATAGAAAAGTTGAGCTTCGTATACATTGTCCCTTAAGAGGGAAAATTGTAACTCTTTACTAGATTTTGTTAATAAAAATAAACATAGTCATTACTCGATTAACTCTTTTCTTCCTTCAAAGTGTTTCCAAAGATAAGATTACTTTAACCTGGTGATTAAAACATTTACGCTTAACTATTAAGTTAAAAGGTATGAATTTACGACTATGTATTAGTACGAGTATCACTCATAATTTATAATTAAATGTCAAAAGTATTGCGTATGAAAAAGCATTCTAAGATTATACCTTATTTATTTTTATCGTAACATTCACATTCGATTTGTAAGTAAAAGTATGGATCAAAACTTTCCAAAAAGGTATTTTCAAGATGTGATCTTATACTTTAATTTATATATTTACTGACAATTAACAAGAGTTATAACGTATCAATAATTAATGTGCTTTAACCAATATTTTCAACACCTTGCCAACATTTTGTTTGGTACTTGAAATCTCTCTAATATTCACATGCATCTTCCTTCTCTACCAAAGAAGTTAGGATTGTTTAGTATAGCTTTGTTCAAATATAATATGCATGAACAACATAGGCTGCGAGAGACATATAGATATATATTACATGTTTATTAGAAATTTCAATAGTATGACTTAATACGTGTTTGTTTTACCTCTTAAAATTTGAAGAGAGATAATTTTTTAAACTTATCTCGTGCATTTGAACGTGTCCACTTGCTAGTTATCATATAAGATTTTAATACCGGTTTATATCCAATAGGGCTAGAGCTCAAGCCTTCAGAGATCAATAGGACATAATGAAAGGTCTGTAATACACTTAGCCATATATGTCTGTTATGGAGGACATGTGGCATGTGTTAATTGGTAGCACATTTTTATCTTTACCATTTTGTCCCTTACTTCCTTATTCGTCGGACAAAGAATTAGGGAGTACTTTTTAAAGAGGTGCTAATTTGCACACTCGCTCCAATCGTTTTGTCGCTAATGTAAGACATTTTTTCCTCTATACATGCTTTTTTAACGTCTAATAGTGATGGGACCCTCTACTGTACAATATCTTTACCGTAAAGTTCTAGTAACAAAAGAATGCTAGTAAATGTTTTGCCGTCGTCCCTAAAATTAGTAGTGACAATCTGTTTTGGGTATTTAGTACTATTTTTGTATTACGATAGAGGATCCTAGTCGAGTATACATGTATCTTTATATAATTAGTAAAAAAAAGTTGTATAACTAACCTTATCTCTTAAATTAACATCAACCTGCTTGATTTACTTTAAAAAGAAAACATGCAGATGTAAGTGGCGTCATCGGCATCAATGTACCTCTAGTACTTCGTAGAAGTTAGATAGGCATGTCATGAGAGAAAATGCTCAATAAATGCTCTTATGAAGTCTCGCTCTACGTCAAGTTTAGGAAGAAGTTATCACATTCATGTAATAAGTTTAATAGTTATAGTCATCGATCTCGAACCATTCAATATTCTTTGCGTTTGCTAAGCATGGACACTACATAAAATGTTATAAAACTACTCATACACAACATAATTATCCATTAGATTTGGAGGCTCCAAATCAATCCCAAATCAAATTTGTGCCAATTCTTAGACTTTTTTATGTGGTATCATTGGCATTAATGCACCTCTACCACTTCGTAGAAGTTGCATAAGCATGTCATCAGAGAAAATGATCAGAAAATGCTCCTACCAAGTCTCTCTCTATTTCGAGTTTGGTAAGTAATTATCACATTAATGCAATAGTTTTGAATAGTTAGAATCACTGATATCAAACTAATCAATATTCTTTACGTTTTCTAAACGTGAGAATGATCCAATATTCTTTACGTTTTACAAGAATGTCATATACAAGAGATCGATCCATTAGATTCGGAGAGTCCAAATCAATCCCAAATCACTTTTATGCCAATTCTTATAATTTTTTATGTGGCATAATTGGCATAAATGCATCTCTACTGCTCAGTAGAAGTTACATAGGCATTTCATGAGAAAAAAATGCTCCTACTACTTATTAGAAGTTTAACAAATAGAGTTAGGTGGAATATCAATGAAACAGTGTTTGCATTACATGTAAACGAACAACATAGAGTCAAAGCAATACCTCTTGAATGGATATATCCACCGATATTGTACAGGCCCGCCCATTTTAGCTTCATACGCCAAGTGAACGGGAAAATACTCCATTGAATCAAAGAATGATGATGGAAAGATTTTCTCGAGCTTGCAAATTGTCAACACAATGTTCTTCTCAAGCAGCTCTACGTTACTCACCCGGATTGTTGAAGAACAAATATTTCGAAAGAAATGAGATAATTCAGTTAAAGTCTCGCATACAATCCTTGGCAACTGGATACACCGGGGGTCGTCAATAGGCTGAAAGGTCGCGTACACAGCCTCCCCAGTACGATTACACGTGTCTTGATAGGAGCGTCCCTACCCCCCGCTGCCCCTCCACAGACAAAGAAACCAACCGTGAACTGACGGTCGTTTCAAGAGGACGAGATCCGTCGCATTGCTGCGAAGGTGTATAGGATGATCGCCGCGAATAATCAGGTACAACCACTATATACTTTGAGTAAACACTTTATACAATTGCTATCGAGATTAATGCATCCGTGCTTTTGGTACTGCTGCTGGACATGCTGAGCCGGATCCGAATCAAAGTGCCCCCGTGGACGAGGAGGATTAGCAAGATCCAGATCCGGGACTCGCCAACTCTGATCATCTCTTCCCCTCCTAGCTGTTTGCACTACAAGAAATAAGGCTTTTAGTGACGGAGAAATCCGTCGCTAGCCCAAAATCCGTCACTAAAAGTTTTAGCGATGGATATATCGTCGCTAAAAGTGCCTCATATAAAAGCCCGTTACTAAAAATTTGGCGACAGAATTTTCAAATCCGTCGTCTAATATTGAACTTTTGTGAAAGATATATTTATTAATTAATGACGGAATATCCGTCGCTAATTATATTTTATGTATTTTAATTTATTTTCTGTTTTGTGAATTTAGCGACGGAATAAATTTTTTAGCGACGGCATGTTACGTCGCTAAATAAGAGTTTTAGCGACAGAATATTCCGTCGCTAAAAAGTTGATAGAAAAAATACTTTTAACGATGGAATTAATCCTTTGCTACAAGTCAATTTTTTAAAAAATATATTTTTTATTTTTCTATTACCCAGACCTGTAATAAAAATTTTAATTCTCAACAACGCACAATAATCAATACACAAAACAAAAATATACAATCAATTATAAAAAATATTTATTATAAAAAATACTCATGATATACAAGCCGGGGGGGACAAGCTGGGACCGGGCAGGAGAAGGGGCTCATCTGGGGTTGCCGAGTCCTGGATCTAGATCCTGCTGATCAGGGGCCGGCTCTACTTGTCCAGCAGCGGTACCCGGCTGATCCTGCTCCTTGATCATCCTCAACACCACCGTAGCAATGCCCTGGATCTCTTCGCCATCCAATAAATGCGGAGGAGCCGGTGTCTGTGGAAGGGCAGCGGGGGGTGAGGACGCTCCTATCACGGCACGAGCAGTCATGCTAGGTAGGCCACGTATGTGGCCTTTCGGTCGATTGATAACCTCCGGCGTATCCAGCCATTGCTTCAATGCCCCAGTACTCACACTCGTACTAGTGGACGCTGATGGCTGTCCAAACTCCCTAAGCTGTTCATATGAGGCCTGCAAAAACAATGATTTAAAGATACGTTAGGGCATTAATTAACACAACAGATATTGAGGATAGAAAGAAAAAATTAACAACTTAATTAAACACATCGACTTACATCGATCCGTCGGGAAATATCTGAAACATAGTTGCCGGCCTAGCGCACCTCGTCCTTGTCCTTCTTCTGCACGTGCGTCTGATTATACGTCAGAGCTATGACCTCATCCTCCTCCAGATCCAGGTTATGGACCGCATTCATGTGTTGGACGATGTCGTGTGGCGCCGACCCCCCCCCCGTGTGCGTCAGATATTTGTTCTGTCTGTTCTCAGCCTCGCTCTTACTCTTAGTGTCTCAGCCTGGATCCGCAGCCCACCCACCGATCTATCATCTCCCCCCATACAATCGGAGATATCCAATGTGGGGGATATGTCTTCATCTCCGTCATCGGGGCACCATCAGGCAGCATCTTCTTTGCCCGGTTCCTTGTGTCGTGAAGCCATCGGCAGTAATTCTTGGCCATGTAAGCAAAGAAGGCCTGTCGCCCCAGTGCCTGCTGATCAGCCGAGTCAAACGTGAACCCCTCCTGCAAGGCATTCAATAACACAAATTAATTTAGAAAACAAACTCTAAATAAACAAATACTATCACAGGAAAAAAGACTTCAACGTACCAGCCACTCCTCCCATAGTGACTCCCTCGTAAAGGCATCCCAGTCCTTCCAGTACAAGCGTGGCTCGGTGAATCGGCCCTTCACAAGAACGCCGATCATCGTCCTCGCCTGATTCTCCAGGATCCTGCCAAAGAAGTAAAAAAAAATAAATTAATACAGTTCAAATATAAATTAACATCCAAAATGTACAAAATAAGGCATGATGTGATTTTTGTTTACTTACAGGCCCTTCTGGGTGAGCGTAACTCTCTGTTTACATTGGGGGTCAATAAGTACCCCGCGTGTTGGGCCACGGCCTTGTCGAGATCCTACAAAACACAGACATTAATATAATTCAAATATATACTTCAAATATAAATTAGCAAAAATGTATTAATACCGTTATCAACTATACCTGAGGTAGAACCCACGAAAGAAGGAGAATCAATGCCCGTGTGGGATGAATCTGCGTTGGGCTGCGTGACGGCTGGGGCTGGAGCTGGGGCCCTATCTACTGTACGCGATCACTCTGTGCCTCGTCATCAGTGAGCAATGACGAGGTAGGACCCACCGGGGAAGAAGCAGCTCGGCGTCTAACCCGGCCACAAATAGCTCATATCCTATCCATATCTGACTTTGTATAGATAAATTGCAAAGACATTAACACATTAAAAATAATAATTTGGCAGAAATCATCATTGACACTATATATATGAACGGAGGTGCAAAAACACATCAATATGAACCAAGTTCTAGAATGTTACTACATTTTTTCCGTGATGTTACAACATTACAAGTCAGTCATTTTCAGTTTGGGAATCATCAACATCTTCCTCACTAGACTCGTCGTCCTCTTCTTAGTGGGACTCATCGTCCTCTTCATCTTCTAATTCATTCTCTTTATCCGTAGACTCACTCACATTATCTCCAACACTTTCGATGTCTTTCACGTCATCATCTAAGACTTCTTCTCCTACATGAAGTGTTGTTGGAAGAGGAAGCTCGTCCTTCTCGTTGTTGACCTTAATAGGGAACAAGACATGTGGTTGGTCGGCTTGAAAGGAGTCTAGCTCACTGTCATATGTCACGGGCAATTTCTTGGACTTAATAATTGTATACCAATGAGATTTGGGATTGGCGATGTCCTCCGCATAAAAGACTTGTACAGCTTAACTAGTAAACACAAAGGCTCGTCTGATGCAAGTCTTGACTTGACATTGACATCTACAATCCCTTGAGAGCAAACACGGATTCCTCTACTACATGTGACATCAAACCACGTACACTTGAACATTAGCAGGCGATTTTGGGAACACAGATATGTTAGCTCAACAATCTCATCTAGCTCTCTGTAAAAGTCCATGCAATTCTCGGCATAACAGTTGCCGTTGACCAAGACTCCACTGTTTTGGGTTTGTTTTGTTCGGTCATCATCTTTTACGTTAAACCTAAACCCTTTGATGATATAGCCTCCATGACAGGATGCTTGTTTGTTAGGGCCTTCAGCTAGTAATTTCAAGTAAGAGGCCACTGGTTTATCCATTGACTGAACCTATTGTAGATGACAGTAAAAATTAAAGATAAATCAGTATACTAATTGGCCACAGAACTGTATATAACACATAATATAATTTCATTAAACAATCTTACACGTCTTCTGAACCACTGTACAAATTGTGATTTCCGATGAGATTCAAGTCCAGCGGAATCAGTGATTAAAGATTCCGCATCGAACTCACTGCAAACCAATATAGTCGACTCGCTTATCTCACACTTTCAATTATGTACAGTGATGTCAATGAATTAAAACTTTAACTTACTGAACGAATGCCGAAACTTCATCGTAATTTAGGAGGGCATATATTGTTGCAGTACTGTACTCTTCATCCGTTAGCCATCGAGTATACGTTCGGCCCAACGGACTACGTGACTGCTTGAATATTGACAATTGCCCTTCCAAATTTGTGCTTGATTCGGGGTCATTTCGGCCTAGTTGATTTAACCGTGTATCAACATCCGGCCCGAAATATTGACTACAAAAGTTTACAAGTTCTTCCATTACGTAAGCCTCCGTAATTGAGCCTCAACCATAGCTTTATTGCGGACTTTTTTCTTTAAATGGAACATGAACCTAAAAGTTTAGCGAATCGAGTTAAAAGGAATATCAATGATAACAGGTGTCGCATTAAGTGCAAACGAATAACTGTAACAATTTAAAGATTACCTCTCGAAGGGATACATCCACTGATATTGCATGGGTCCACCCATCTTAGCTTCATATGCCAAGTGAACAGGCAGATGCTCCATTGAATCAAAGAACGAAGGTGGGAAGATTTTCTCCATCTTGCAAATCGTCACCACAATGTTCTTCTCAAGCACTTCCATGTTACTCACCCGGATCGTAAAAGAACATCTTGAAAGAAATGAGATAATTCAGTCAAAGTCTCGCAAACAAACTGTGGCAATAGTCCCAGAAGGATATAGGAATGATCTCTCCATGAATACATGGTAGTCGTGACTCTTCATCCCCTGGAACTTGCATTCCGATACATTGCAACAACGAGATATGTTGGACGTAAACCCATCCAGAAGCTTCAAATTCTTAACCCACTGACAGACCTTCTCCACTTGTTTCTTGTCTAGACAGTAAGGTGCTTTTGGAAGTATCTTCCTCCCACTGACTGTCCGAGGATGCAATTCACGGCGTAACCCAACTGTTGTAGATCCAGTTTCGCTTTAAAGTTGCCCTTGACATTCATCACTGTGTTGAACACATTATCAAAAAATTTCTTCTTAATATGCATCACATCCATGTTGTTTCGGATAACGAGCGTCCTCAAGTAGGCTAACTCCTAGAAGATAAAAAATTTTCTCCAATTGTGCTCTTTCCCGTACCCTGGAATCTTCTGATCTGGCACACTCTTACCGTGTGGTATGTCAGTATCAAGTGCCTCCAGGTGTGAAAGCACTTCTTCACCAGATGGGTAGTCCAGTGTGACAACCTCATGCTCGATTGTCCCGTCAAATTTATCCTTCTGCCTATGAAACTGATGGCCTAGTGGCAAAAGCTTACGGTGACATCCGAACCACGAGGGCTTTCCGCCGTGCTTTAACTTATGACCGGGGTTCACGCCCATACAAGCAGGGCATGCTAGCTTCCCATGTGTGCTCCAGCCACATATCATTCCTAATGCGGGAAAATCATGTATAGTCCACATCAAAGCAGCCCTCATCTGAAAATTATGTTGAAGGGATGCATCATATGTTTCGACTCCATGATTCCATAACTGTTTTAACTCATCAATCAACGGCCTTAAATACACAATTATGTCCTTGCCAAACTCTTCGGCCCCAGAATGAGCAACGACAAGAACATGTACGGCTTCTTCATGCACATGCCTGGTGGAAGGTTGTACGGGGCAATAATAACAGGCCAACAGGAGTAAGGCGTGGTAGACTAACCGAAAGGGTTGAACCCATCGGTTGCTGGACCAAGTCTAACATTTCTAAACTTCCTGAGCAAAGACTGGATGCCTGCGGTCAAACTCCTTCCACGCCTCTCCATCAGCTGGGTGTGTCAGCACATTGGCATCGTTGCTGCGAGTCTCACTGTGAGCCCTCATATGTTCAGTCATATTGGAGGAGTAGTACATTCTCTGAAGCCGTGATGTGATCGGGAAATATCGCAATATCTTCCATGCAATGTTTTTCTTCTTCCCTATGTCTAGTTTGTACCTCGAATGGTCACATACTGGACACCGTGACAAATCCTTATTATCTTTCCAGAATAATACACAATCATAATTGCACGCATCTATCCACTCATAGCTCAACCCAATTCTCCTTATCATCTTCTTCGCGTCATAGTACGACGGCAGTAGCTTTGCACTTTCGGGCATAATTTCTTTGATTAAGGT
>JAVXUP010004908.1:0-24572 GCA_033070095.1 Escallonia herrerae | reverse complement strand
AGATTTTGAATACACGCCTGATCAAGACCCCCGCATTATAGTCAAGGACGCAGCTCGGTTGGCGAAGCTACTACTCCGTGGCATAATCTTAACCCTATGCCTGGTCATGATGAAGAAGGGCCGAGCAATGCCTCCGGTAATGAGCCAGAAGTCCAAAAGGGGAAAAAAAGAAAGCCGAGTGTTGGAATCATTTTGATGAAGTTATGGTGGACGGCATCCGAAAAGCTCGATGTAAGTACTGTGCTAAATTATTTTCGTCTGGTAGTGGTAATGGACATCTTAACAGGCATTACCCTCAGTGTGCACCTCGACAAGGCCACGTCGAACCTACCCAAACGCAGTTATCTTTTGACGGTAAGTTATTTGTTTATAATCAGCAAGAGCAAAGAGACGGTCTCGCTGAATTTGTTATTCACGATGAACAAGCCTTTTCTTTTGCCGATAATGCTAAGCACTCTAGATATATGAACACATACGTTCAACCTTTGTACAAAAAGGTTCATAGAAACACAACTAGATCCGATGCACTCCGACAGTATAATGCTGCTAAAGCACGCCTGATCGATTATTTCGATAATTTTGACGGTAAAGTTAGTCTTACTTCTGATATTTGGCAATCTTCGTTTACTTTTGTTAGTTATACTTGTGTGACTGCCCATTGGATTGATGCAGATTGGATTATGCACAAGAGAATCATCGCTTTCGAGCTCTTTCCTTTTCCGCATGATGGAATGAACATTGCTACTATTATATTAAAAGCATGTACCACATTTAAATTAAAGGATAAGATTATGAGTATTAGTTTTGATAATGCTTCTAACAATACAGCTGCTGTTGATGCTTTAGAGGAGAGCCTCAAACCTGTACTTTCTGGTAAATTATTTCATGTTCGTTGTGTTTGTCATATAATTAATTTAATTGTTCAAGATGGTTTAGCTGCTGCAGGAGATATTCTTGTCAAAATGAGGGGTATGACAGCGTATGTTAATAGTTCGAGTTCGAGAACACAACAATTTAAAACGTTGTGTGTTGAATATAATATGCCTCGCAGGAGAGCAGTTACAGATGTGGTCCACAGGTGGAACTCTACATACCATATGCTTTTACACATTCTAGCATACAGAGAAGTCTATACGCATTTTCTACTAACCTTGTTCCCAGCCGGCTTGCCAACTCAAGAGGAATGGCAGATGGCCACATACCTAGCTGAATTTTTGGAGGTATTTTACACGTCTACCAATTTATTGTCTGGTACGTACTATCCCACCTCTCCTCTCGCTGTAATAGAAATTCTCAAGATGGCTACAATGTTAACAAAATGGAGATATATAGGAACCTTTAAGGAAATAGTAAAAGTGATGGATAAAAAGTTTAATAAATATTGGAGTGAACTGCCTGTTATTTTTGCTGTGGCTACTTGTTTAGATCCTAGGTTAAAGTTGCATGGCGTGAACGTCTCGATACAAGAGATATCGAGATTAATGTGCTACCCAGTAGAGGATACAACCGCACTCACAGCGAAAAGTGAGCAAGACATTTGAATTGTTCAACCTCTATCGTAATTCTGCTGACGTGCGCGGACGAGCTTCATCATCAACTGCTGAGAGGTATTATGCGCATACCTTAAGGGCTTTGAACATCTAGTAGCAAGACAACTACCAGGTGAAGGTACTTCTAATTCGGCAGGTTCGTACTTTTTCCTCTTTTAATGAGATTGGTGTATATTCAAATACTGATCATTATTCTGATTTATCAATGCAAGAACATGTTAATTTTAATTTGTTAAATTTTTTGAAACAAAATCAAAACATGTATAAAACTTTAGCCCAAATTGCACGAGATGTACTGCCAGTGCAAGCCTCCACGGTTGCTTCAGAGTCGGCATTTTCAGCGAGCGGGAGGGTTTTGGATGACAGGAGGAGTCGTCTTAACCCCGAGTCGCTCGAGCTATGTGTATGTTGAAAGGATTATCTTGATGCGAAATACCGCGAGCAAGATAAACCGATTGATGATAGGAAGAGCAGTGACTCGGATGTTGAAGTACTTCCGGATGATTAGGTAATTTCTTTTTATTTTCCTTCTCTTAAGTTTTAAGAATAATTTTCTTCACAAAATATAGTTTTTCATATATATATATATATATATATATATATATATGGGGACCGATCCACACCCACCGGTGGAGAAATAACAAATTTCTCCACCGACCGCTGGTCTTACCAGCGGTTGGCCACGTGGGCCAAAAAGGCGAAAAAGGTGTACGGTCACTGCATTAATGGCAAAAAAGGCACGAGAAATGGCACGAGAAATGGTAAGAAAATGGCGAGAGGAGAAAAAGGACACCAACCGCATGCACAACCAGCGGTTGGCATTAATATGCCTGCCACGTGCCGTCCCCCACCCCTGCCACGTGGCCCAACCCCATGGCCCCTGCCACGTGGCGTCCCCCTCCCCCTGCCACGTGGCCCACCAGCATGGCCAACCGGCGGTATTAGCGATGGCCCTGCCACGTGGCATCCCCTCCCCCTGCCACGTGGCAGAGGGAGGGCACCGCCGCGGTGGTACCAGCGGTTGGGCCACGTGGCAGGGGGAGGGACGCCACGTGGCAGGGGCGGCCAACCGCTGGTACCACCGCGGTTGGTCCCCGCCTGCCACGTGGCGTCCCCTCCCTGCCACGTGGCCCAACCGTGCACCCGCGGTTGGTGCCCTCCCTGCCACGTGGCAGGGAGGGGATGCCACGTGGCCCAACCGCCGGTACCACCCGCGGTTGGTCCCCTCCCTCTGCCACGTGGCGTCCCCTCCCCCTGCCACGTGGCCCAACCGCTCCTACGACCCGCGGTTGGTCCCCTCCCTCTGCCACGTGGCGTCCCCTCCCTCTGCCACGTGGCGTCCCCTCCTCATCCGCAGGGCCCAACCGCTCCTACAACCCGCGGTTGGTCCCTGCCCCTCCCCTGCCACGTGGCGCCCCCCCCGCGTGATGCCCCACCTGGTGTCCTTCCCCACGATGCCACGTGTCGTCCTTCCCTCCCCCGTGATGCCCCAACGTGGTGTCCTTCTGCCGAATTTTTTTTTTTGCAGCAGCCTTTGACCGCATAAACACCCACCCTTCCTCACTTTTTTCTGTCTTTTTTCTTCTCTCTTCCTCGCTTCTCTCTTTATAATCCCCTCCCCCGAACCCTTCTTCTGCACTCTGTCATCTTTTACCAACTTCCTTCGTACTTCATATCTCACCTACATAATCTCCATAACAATACAAATCAAAAAATTTTACGCTAGAAGATCGGTGGATAACCGCTAGAAGATCGGTAGTTTTTTCTTTAAATACATCAAGTCACAACAAGTAAGTATTTTGAATTTCCTTATAATTCAATGTTAGGTTTATACAAATCAGCGTATTACATTTATAGATTCCAAAACAGAGATTTTTTAGGGTGCCAAATATAGACAGTTTTTCACGAATTTATAAAAAATAGCTAGAGCTAGATTTTGCCAAAATACAAAAAAGAGACCCTAGTTATTCTTAAAGGATCTGTCTCAGGTAAAAATTTCAGATTTTTCCAAAGACTGGAAAGGGGTTAACTGATACGGGGAACCTTGTAACTCTGCAGTGTATTTTAAAATATCAAGCTAGCGCGATTTCGCGCGAAACTTTTATGAGAATCCTAGGATGTTGGGAAGTTCCATTCCCCAGGAATTCGGGCCATTCCGAAGCCGTTACCTATTTTTTTGGCCGAACGGCCCTTTAAGCGCTTGATCCGGACACCGGTTCGCGATTTTTGGGCGAAACCTCCGTAAAATACTTTTTATGTCAAGAATGAATTCAGGAAGCCTCAAGTAGCATTTCGAAGCACTTTTGATATTTTTTTATGCCAGGGGCATTTCGGTAATTCGCCGCCCCGAGAGGGGTATTTCGGTAATTTTACAGTGCTAAGTTTTTTGACGGACTTTTTAGTCCAGAAATATAATTACAAAACCTGAAATGTTGTTTTGAAGCTGACGTGGCGCGCGTAGGGGTGTTTTGGTAATTTTCCCGCGCCAAGGGGTGTTTTGGTAATTTTCCCGTGCCAAGTTTTTCAAACGACTTTTTAGTCCAGAAATGTAAGTAAACCACCTGAAATGTTGTTTTGAAGCTGGTTCGGGGGCGTTGGGGTGATAGTGAACGCTCAGGGGCATTTCGGTAATTTGCCGATGTTCGGGGGCTATTTTGCTAGGAAGGATCCAGCTTAAAATTCATACCTTAAAATAACTTTTAGTTCAGGAAAGGGTGTGAGACACCCGAAAACTTATTTTGTTCCAGATGTTCTGAACCTTGTGACGCACCGGCGATGACTGCCAGGGGATATTTTGCATAAGTAGCGGGTGTTTTGGTAACTTGCCCCCTTTAAAATTTTTCCTGATATATTTGGTATATAATTGACGTAATACATTTAAAAACTTGACTTTAAAGCGGTTTTGAGGTGTTGGAGGTGTAGGGGCCATCGGGCTATATATTGCTATATAACCACGTTGGCGCTAAATTCAGTGGGAACTAGCGTAATTAAGCGTTCGGAGTGGTGGGAATTGAGGATTTGTTTTAATACATTGAAATAATGACTATTGCTAATGTGTTGGTAAGCTAGGTTAAAGATCCAGTTATAGTTTTGGAATGTAAATATTATGGATATTATGGACGCTAAGTTGGTTTATAATTATATTTTGTTCTTAAAGGTATGAATTTCAGCTCTGGACCTCATGATACATCAATCCTATACGATGACGATGACCACGTCGCGAGGCACGTATTTGACGGTGTCGATAGGGGTGTTTTGGAAACAATTCAAAGCACAAGGCACCTTGAAGAGTGGGTACTAAACGAGGAACAAATACAGCTATTACACCGTCAAAATTTAACCCTGTTCACCGATCCCGGGAAATGGTCTCGACACGACGATTGCCTTATATCCGCTCTAGTTGAACGATGGAGGAGCGAGACGAACTCATTTCACTTCCGGTTTGGTGAAATGACTGTTACGTTAGAGGACGTCGGATTTATACTTGGAATCCCATGTCACGGCAGACCCGTTACTTTGAACGTGCCGTCTGCATCCATAGCGAATATGGCTATGCAGTATTTTCCGGGAATTCCAAGGGCAGCGCTTACAACAAACGGCGTCAAGCTTAAATGGCTGAGAGAGCAGTACGGCGTGCTACCGGATGAATACACTCCTCAAGATTTCGTGACGTATACGAAGGCATTCCTTCTGTATATTATTGGAGCTATATTACTTCCGACGCATTCGAAAAACACGGTGCATCCGAAGTATATGGTGTTCTTGGAGGATCTTGAGGAGGTATACTCCTATTCGTGGGGTTCAGCTGTCCTTGCGCACCTATATCGAGCACTGCATAAGGCTACGAGAAACGGTGCCAAGTCCATTGCCGCCTGCCTGACTCTATTACAGGTATGAGCATTTATTTTCTTGGTAGGATCCTTAGTCAATATATTCGGGATTAATTACTAATTCCATATAATGTTTGCATTCACAGGTTTGGTCTTACGAGAGGCTACCCATGGGTCGTCCACAACCGTTGGTAGATTCCGATGAGACGTGGCCTAGGGTGTGGGCCTGGGGGCCTACGACCAACCGGAGGTGGAGACGGGTAGACCCTCACCACCATCTAAAGTTCTATCGGGGGGAACTAGAGATACTAGATGCATCCCAGGTGACGTGGCAGCCATATGGCAAGGTGATGCATCTGTTGGATGAGTGGTGTTGGCAACTTCCGGTGTCGTACGTGCTGGCAGGTTTGGTTCGGGTGCCGCTCATTCACTTCGAAGAATGTGAGTTTCAGATGCCCGATCGAGCTATGAAGCAAGCTGGCTGTCCACAAGGGATACCAAAACCCGCTGTAGACATGCGGCCATACAGGGGTGGTCGAGGGCCGAACTTCGAGGTGGCTGATGCCTTGATTTTGTTGGGTGACGAGGTGCACCAGTGGAATACCTGGCAGGAAACGTATGATAGCCTTGTATCGCTGAAGCACGACGGCATTAGTACTGAGGAATACTTACAGTGGTTTCTCAGGGTGACGCGCACGAGGGTGAATCGCCCTTCCCAGGTGAAGAAGACATCGTACGCGCCACGTGAGGTCTATGACCAGTTCTGGGCATTGGCCATTGTAAGTCATGCTAGTGTTGTTTGATAATTTATTTGCGCACCTTATCGACCATTTGTCAAATATGATTAGCCATATTTTTCTATGCATGTTTTTTAGGTTGACCAGGGCATTGAGGTGTTCAAGCAGCTGGAGTCGTTTGACTGGTTTGTCGCGCAGGCTCCTGACAATCTCAAGAGGTCCATTGAGAAGTACAAGACTGAAGTTCAAAACTTTAGTCTTGCGTACCGGGGTTACGAAGGGGAGCCGTCTAGTCGCCCTCGTCCTGAAGCGTACGACTATCAGCCCCAGAGTCAGGTGTGGGAGTCGTCTGGTCGCCCTCTTCCTGACGCGTACAACTATCAGCCCCAGAGTCAGGTGTGGGAGCCGTCTGGTCGCCCTCCTCCTGACGCGTACGACTATCAGCCCCAGAGTCAGGTGTGGGAGCCGTATAGTCGCTTGCCTCCTGACGCATACGACTCTCAGTGCCAGAGTCAGGTTCCCCAAGTAGGAATCCAGGCCTCGCGCCCAAGCTTTCGGTCGGACAAAGGACAAGCGACGAAGCCATTGAGGTCGGACAAGATGGCTTGGATCGACCGGCACTACTTCGGGCATGAGCCTGTCAATTCAGCAGACTTTCCCCTTGCGACATTCCTAGGTCATGAGGATATCAGAACGTTGGCGCCGGAGACAGATCTTTCAAATTTTGTCATGAACGCTTACATAGAACTGCTCCGGATTAGAGAGCAACGTTTTAACCGTTCTGAATATTTGAAGCTTAACATGTATCCCACTCATTTTGTGGAATTAACGGTGAGAGAATTCACAGAATGGAGGCGAGGGGGCGGCAGGAGTAAGTGGAAACCAGGTCGAAACGTGTTAGGCATGATGAACGCAGACTATCAATGTCCCGCTGCTGATGCGAACCTTATCATGATACCCTGTCATCATGCAAACCACTGGTTCCTATTAGTTCTCCATCCAGCGTTCAGAACGGTTCACATATACGATAGCCTAAGGGAGGACGAGCCTGGACAGCTGCTGGCACAGATGTACAACGAGTACATCACTTTAGTGGTTAGTATTTATTTTTTGACCTTGGCCCATAGTATATTGTTCTTGTCTCATAGGCTTGATTCTCGTTTTTATTGTTGGATGCAGACTACTGTCCTCTCGCTAGCATGCGGACGGCCACAGGGTGACCCTTGGACGGTCGTGATGATAAAGGACCGACCAAAGCAATATAACGGTCACGATTGCGGGATTTACGTCCTCAAGTACATGGACTACGTTGCTCGCTCGGAAGTGCTCAAACACTCCTCGTGGACTAGGAAGGATGCCTTGACGTTTAGGTATAGGATAGCCTGGGAGCTGAAAAAGAATGAAGCTAGACGCCTTCATTACCATTATCCTGACGTGCGTGGCTAGCTGCTGTGATGTTACAAAAAATTGTACCAAAAAGAAATGTACATAATTTTTCGCATGCTATGAATTTGGCGCTAAAATGTGCGCGAATATACCTTTCATATGACGGCATTCGAAAAAATTACGCGTCTCGCTTTTCGCCGAAATTCATAGAAATGGGCTAACTAGCGTGCATGAGGTGCAATGAGCGAAAAAAAAAGTGACAAAACTTTTTTCGGAAGCTATCAAATGGGCCTAAAGTGTGCCCGAATAGGCCCTTCCTAGGAAAACTCAAAAATTAATGTGTCTCGTTTTTCGCCGAAAGTCTTACAAATGGGCTAACTAGCGTGCCTGAAGTGCAATGAGCGGAAAAAAGTGACAAAAAAATTACAACTTTTTCGGAAGCTATCAAATGGGGCCTAAAGTGTGCCCGAATAGGCCCTTCCTAGGAAAACTCAAAAATTAATGTGTCTCGTTTTTCGCCGAAAGTCTTACAAATGGGCTAACTAGCGTGCCTGAAGTGCAATGAGCGGAAAAAAAGTGACAAAAAAAATTACAACTTTTTTCGAAAGCTATCAAATGGGGCCTAAAGTGTGCCCGAATAGGCCCTTCCTAGGAAAACTCAAAAATTAATGTGTCTCGTTTTTCGCCGAAAGTCTTACAAATGGGCTAACTAGCGTGCCTGAAGTGCAATGAGCGGAAAAAAGTGACAAAAAAATTACAACTTTTTTCGGAAGCTATCAAATGGGGCCTAAAGTGTGCCCGAATAGGCCCTTCTTAGGAAAACTCAAAAATTAATGTGTCTCGTTTTTCGCCGAAAGTCTTACAAATGGGCTAACTAGCGTGCCTGAAGTGCAATGAGCGGAAAAAAAGTGACAAAAAAAATTACAACTTTTTTCGGAAGCTATCAAATGGGGCCTAAAGTGTGCCCGAATAGGCCCTTCCTAGGAAAACTCAAAAATTAATGTGTCTCGTTTTTCGTCGAAAGTCTTACAAATGGGCTAACTAGCGTGCCTGAAGTGCAATGAGCGGAAAAAAAGTGACAAAAAAAATTATAACTTTTTTCGGAAGCTATCAATTGGGGCCTAAAGTGTGCCCGAATAGGCCCTTCCTAGGAAAACTCAAAAATTAATGTGTCTCGTTTTTCGCCGAAAGTCTTACAAATGGGCTAACTAGCGTGCCTGAAGTGCAATGAGCGGAAAAAAAGTGACAAAAAAAATTACAACTTTTTTCGGAAGCTATCAATTGGGGCCTAAAGTGTGCCCGAAAACGGAGTTACCAAAAATATCAATAATCCACAAATCAAATCACAAATTAAAGATTGCACAAACCAAATCACAAATTTAAACATTATAAAAGTTCAATTTATACAACTGAAACATTAACCCTAACACTCTTCCTCATCATCGTCCTCCTCGACCATACTGCCAGGTTCGATACCTAACACTTTATAATGGTTTCTCTTGTCATGATCAGTCATCTTATTACACAACGCACACTTTCGTAATTTTTTTTGACCCGTTGCTTCTTCAATCGGATTCTTCATGCGTATTGCTCGTTTTCGCCCTTTTGTTTGAGAAATAATTGGATCAAAAATGTCGTCCTCCTCACCTTGTAGGTCAGTGCCGTCAATGACTGGCTGTTTGGCTCGATTGAATCTACCGCCTGGAGTTGGTCGAGTAGTCGGAGTGTCCACAGTTTCTGGTAATGCCATCCTAAACTGTGCATGCATAGCCTTATCCCGTGCGGCTGCTTCAACTTGATACCTGTACCCATCAAATGTCGACGCTGCATCCATTGATAAACCGTGCATGATGTTACAAAGGTGATTATATCGCAGCGACTCAGATTGCTCGAAATCAACTGAAACATTGGGCACGTAAGGAATGTGACCGTGGACTCTGTTGGCTTCCTTCGTCCACCGTTCCAAGATATACGGTGGAGGGATTTCACTAGCATTCTTGGCGCTCAAAACCCTCAACGCGTGTCGACAAAGTATACCTTTATGCTCAAACAGTTGACAGTTGCAATTAACCAACCCGGTGTCCTTACAAACTGCTACGGTAAAATGTCGTCTGGTCCTCGGAGCCGACGAAGAGCACGGATTGGCAAAGTTCGTCACATTTGTCAAAGCATAAACCTTGATGTCTCTGGTGGAATACTCGTGCAACTTTGTCATGCCATATTGATTCGACTTTAGTAGTTCCTCTTGAAACTGTCGAAACATTTCCTTGGTATAGACTTGAGCCGCATGAGCCTCTAAAGGTGAATAAAGTAGTATAGCTCTTTCTTTGCAAACTGTAGCCGCGTCGGCTTCTCTCTCACGGTACAATTGCCTGTCAACGGCTTTCTGCATCTCTAGTACGAACTCCGCTATACTTGAAGACTGGCCTACGTACCCATCAAAGAATGAATTCATAGCTTCGCTTCTCGAGGTCGTAGTCATTCCGGCTGCAAAAAAATTCTTGGTGTAGGCACCGACCCACTGTGTCTTGATCTCATACAACGATTGTAACCATTCGTGATTGTGCAAATAGTAAGTATCCATTAACGTGGCCCACCTCTCCTCGAACACGTCTACCGTCAACGATTTCTTCACACATGTATTAAAGTCAGTCTTGAATGACGGATGGTTTGCATATACATGGTGAAGCCGTTCGGGATATTTGTTGCTTATGTGCCATGTGCACAGGCCATGGTGAGTATCTGGAAGGACCTTAGCGATTGCATTTTTCATTGCCAGATCTTGGTCGGTGATGATGGTCTTTGGAGGAATATGATACATTGCTTGAAGCCACGTTTCAAATAACCACGTAAATGACTCCTCCGTCTCATCCCTAAGCAGGGCAAAGCCAAACGAGATTGACTGATAGTGGTGGTTCACCCCGGTGAACGGAGCAAAAGGCATAGAGTACTTATTGGTGCGGTATGTGGTGTCAAACGTCACAACATCCCCAAAATTTTGGTAAGCAGCTCTAGAACGGGGGTCCGCCCAAAATATAGTACTAATGCGGTTCTCATCATCCAGTTGGAGACTGTAAAAAAATCCAGAATTCTCACTCTGAAGGGACCTGAAGAGATCAAGTGTAGTTTGAGAATCACTCTTACCGAAAGACTCTCTCCTCTGAGCACGAAGTTCATTTCGAAGGTCTACTTCGTTGAAACTCAACTTGTCAATCCCCCCAGCCTGGCTTGAGAAAACCCCCATCATCTTAGAAGGTGGAATTTTAGCCTCGGCCATTGTAAAAATTAGTTGTCTGTGTGCCGCGCTTATTTCTCGGTGTTGATGAATTTGACCAATCTTACTGGGGGTCATCAACTGATGATTATGGCTCAACTCCACTCCTGTGACAACCCAATGGTTTTCATTTTTTCGGTGTACTGCATACACATGGGCCTTGCAGCCGGTACCCGGAAATGTGTCCCGTTTTCTTTGTCTTGTTGTCCCTTCGTCACTGATCCGAACGACCGGAGTTACATGCGGTGCTCCTCTATGACACTCAAATAGTCTTGCACAAATTTGATCTGTATTCGCCCGTTTTCTAGTCGTCTTAGTTCTAATACCGAAACCTATCGTTTTCGAATATGCTCTATAGTATGCTTCAACTTCGTCCAGTGCTTGAAAAACTTGACCAACGTAAGGTGGATCAGAACCTTCACAAAAATTATTTCCTCCAGTTGCATCCATATTTATACTGGAATCTAAAAAATAAAAATTATATCATTCTCAACAAGTCATAGATTTAAATAAAAGAAGAATAAAATTTATTTAAACCACCGTCTTTCGAGAAATTTGGTATAATGTAAAATTAGCAAAATAGCCCCCGATGAGCGACAAATTACCGAAATGCCTCCGGGGGTTCATTATCACCCTAACGCCCCAAATCAGCTTCAAAACAACCTTTCAGGTGCTTTGCTTACATTTCTGGACTAAGAAATCCTTTGAAAAACTTAACGCTGCAAATTTACGAAAATACCCCTATCGGGGATGCGAATTACCAAAATGCCCCCTGACAACAAGCTTCCTGAATTCACTCTTTAAAATAACTTTTCAGGTGTCTCACACCCTTTCCTGAACTAAAAGTTATTTTAAGCACAGATTTGTGTAACGTAAAATTAGCAAAATAGCCCCCGGGGGTTCATTGTCACCCTAACGCCCATCAAACCAGCTTCAAAACAACCTTTCAGGTGTTTTACTTACATTTCTGGACTGAAAAACTTTTTTTCGGGAAAATTACAAAAACACCCCTCGCGGGGGGCAAATTACCAAAATGCCCCCTGGTTTCAGAAAATATCAAAATTGCTTTAAAACGCTATTTTAAGCTTCCTGAGTTCATTCTTGATTTAAAAAGTATTTTACGGATTTTTCGCCTAAAAATCCCGAACCGGTGTCCGGATCGAGCGCTTAAAAGCCCGTTCGGCCAAAAAATTAGCTAACGACTTCGGAATGGTCCGAATTCCTGGGGAATGGAACTTCCCAACACCCTAGGGTTCTCATAAAAGTTTCGCACGAAATTGTGCTGTCTTGATATTTTAAATTACACTGTAAAGTTACAAGGTTGCGCGTATCAGTTAACCCCTTTCTAGTCTTTGAAAAACTCTGAAATTTTAACCTGATACAGATCTTTTGAAAATAACTAGGGTCTCTGTTTTGTATTTTGGCAAAATCTAGCTCTAGCTATTTTTTATAAATTCGTGAAAAAACTGTCTAATTAAGTTTTCACCTTTAGCGACAATTACGCCCCGCAATCAGCTGCAAAATAACATTTCAGGCGTTTTACTTACATTTCTGGACTTAAAAGTCCGTTGGAAAATTTTTTCGGGAAAATTACCAAAATACCCCTCTCGGGGTGGCAAATTACCAAAATACCCCCTGGCTTCAGAAAATATCAAAAGTGCTTTAAAATGCTATTTTAAGCTTCCTGAGTTCATTCTTGATCTAAAAAGTATTTTACGGATTTTTCGCCTAAAAATCTCGAACCGGTGTCCGGATCGAGCGCTTAAAAGCCCGTTCGGCCAAAAAATTAGCTAACGGCTTCGGAATGGCCCGAATTCCTGGGGAATGGAACTTCCCAACACCCTAGGGTTCTCATAAAAGTTTTGCGCGAAATCGCGCTGGCTTGATATTTTAAATTACACTGCAAAGTTACAAGGTTGCGTGTATCAGTTAACCCCTTTCCAGTCTTTGGAAAAATCTGAAATTTTTACCTGATATAGATCTTTTGAAAATAACTAGGGTCTCTGTTTCGTACTTTGGCAAAATCTAGCTCTAGCTATTTTTTATAAATTCGTGAAAAATTCTATTTCTGACGCCCTAAAAAATCGCTATTTTGGAATTTTTCGAATGTAATACCCCGATTTGTCAAAACGTAATTTTGACGCCCTTTGACGCCCTAAACACGAATTTTAGACTATTGTAAGAACAACTTAAGCGTAACACAATTTAAACAATCAATTGGTAAGAACAAATTGAAAAATACTTACTTGTTTTAACTTGATATATTTCAAGAAAAATCCACCGATCTTCTAGCGGTTATCCACCGATCTTCTAGCGTAATTTTTTTTGTTTGTATGTAGGTGAGATAGGGAGAATGAGGAGGGTGGAAGAAATGATTCGGGGAGGAGGGATTTTATAGAGAGAAAAGTGAGAGAGGAAGAGAAGAACCGTGAGTGAACAGCAGGGAGGGGGAGGGGGGAATGACACGTGGGGGTGGGGGGGTAGGGTGGTAATGACACGTGGGGGAAGAGGGGGTTCACGGGTGGGGGAAGGGGGGTTCACGGGTGGGGGAAAAGGACATAGGGTGGGGGCCACGGGGTGGGGGGCAAGGGGGTGGGGGGCAAGGGGGGTGACGGGTGGGGGGTGGGGTCACGGAAGGCAATAATGCCAACCGCATGTAGGAGTTGCGGTTGGGCATTATTGCCACCATTTTCTCACGAGTTTTTCATTTTCTCGTGATATTTTCATGAATTTATCATAGTATTTTCGTCCTTTTTTGTCCCTTTTCGTCCTTTTTTGGCCCACGTGGCCAACCGCTGGTCTTACCAGCGGTTCGGTGGAGAAATTTGTTATTTCTCCACCGGTGGGTGTGGATCGGCCCCCATATATATATATATATATATATATATATATATATATATATATATAATAATTTTTTACAAGCAAGATAGATATTTTTTCGTATATATAAAAAAATAGGTATCTTCGCCTGTTTGTTTACAAGCAACCGGTGCCAAGCCCGGATAAAAGGAGGAGGGCCTATAAACACATTTATCTTCAATGTATATGACTTATAATGAAATAAAAGGATAAACATTAGGTTCGTTAAATTGTGAATATTGGACATGCCTAGAGTATATGAAAAAAGAAATTTAAAACTGAGAGATGTAAATGAGGGAGAGAGAGAGAGCAATTTGCTTACATAATAACAAGAATCTTAATCAATAGTACTACATTACAATTTACTTAAATAATAACAAAAATTACCGTAATTAAAGCCTTTACTTTGAATAACAAGAAAATACAAAAAAAAAAAAATGGGCCCTGGCCCGGCCTAAGCCCGGGCCTAGGGCCAAGGCTTGGATTGGGACCAGATTTTCCCCCAATCTGGCCCGGCCCGTTTGGCAGCCCCACTAGCCCGGCCCCAGCCCGTTTTGTTGGAGGCTCGTTAGGCTTGGGCTGGGCCAGCCCAAGCCCGGCCCATTTGACACCTCTAATTTATGCCTTGTACTCTATTTTAAAAAATACTAACTGTAATGGTAGAAAAAGCTCTATTGAGTAGGACTCTTGAAGTTAGTCCAGCCTACACGCTTTACTTTTACTTGTTCCCGCATGTTAACTAGAGGTGTCAATGGTCCCAACGAGCCTCGAGGGAAAACGGGCCGAGGCCGGGCCTGAAATCTACATATATAGGCTTAGTCCAAGCCCGGCCCTAGGCCCAATATTTAGGGCCGGGTCCGGGCCCAAAATTTTTTTTTCTTCTTTTTTGGTTCCCAGCTCCTTGTTATTTATTTGCATCGATGGCCAACAAGAATACATCAAATTAATTGATTGAAATTGATACATGTTAATTTGGTGTAATATTGACAAGCCTTTTTTGGCCTACTAACATTATAATTTATAAGTAACATTTTTTTAAAGTTTCAATTCTAATCAGTTTATTTCAAATTTATACTATTAGTTTAATTTTGTATAAAATTTTAGCATATATTTTGAAATCCTAATCAGTTTATTTGAAATTTATTCTATTAAGCTTTACTTTTTTTACTAAAGTTGAATTTTTTTGTTATTATAATGTGCCACTAAAAACTAGTTGGAATTTACAAGAATTTAAATTTGGAGTATAATTATTAATTTTCCAGACGATCTTAAGTAATAAGTATAAATTTTGACTAACAGTTTTTCCCTAAAATGGAATTTAGGGAAATAATGGGGAATATAACCATTGGGGAAAAAATTAGAATTTGAAAATCGTGGGGCCTACCAGAACCGGGCCTAAAATCGGGCCAAGCCCGGGCCTGAAAATCCAGGCCAAACCAGGGCTTTTTTCGGGCCTGGCCTGGCCCGGCCCGTTTTCTGGAATTTCTTAGCCTGGTCGAAGCCCAGGCCCCAAGCCCATTTGTTTAGGGTCGTCAATGTTCATCGAGAGGGCTAGGCCAGCCCGGGCCAGAAATGGGCCTGGCCAGCCCGCGGGCCGCCCGGCCTTTTTTGACACGTCTAATGTTAACTCATCATTTCATTTGCTCATTGTAATTCGATCATTTTAAGAATGAACCGAGCCTCAACCTCATGGAATATAGTCATTCTTATTCAGTTCTGTGCAACATCAACTTTATCGAGAAAACTACGTGATGGGTAATACAAAGTGGGTAGGCTGCAAGCGAACCAAGCTTTTCATTACAAAACTCATGGCTATTTTGTTAAAAGTTATTCGTGATTGTTCATGAAATGAGCGAACCGAGCTTAAACAAAAAATTGAGCTTGTTTATTAAATAAGCCTAAATTAATAGCTATAATCAGACATGAACCGACTCGACAATGGCTAGAATATAAGTAAAATATTTATGAATATTGTATGATTACTTGGGTTAAATACAATACAATACCCAAAAATATGCATTAGATACAATATAGTACCCAAAAAAATACGCAGAAATCTCAATTGAGAACCCAAATGTTTGATTTTTACAATTAAATATCACTACAACAAAATTGGGTTGTAAGGACGCGCAAAAGCGTCCCTACAGGTATCTTATTGGGACGGCTTTGAAATAAGGTCACTTTGAAAGGCGTCCTAACCCCGCCTCATTAGAGGCCGTCACAATAAGTTATGGCAACGCACATAAGCGCCTCAATAAGGGACATGCCTAACAAGACGCAAATAAGCGTCCTATAAAGTGTGCAGTTAGTAGACTCAAATATACCCTATAGCGACGCTACAAAGAGTTCCAATAACTCTTATAGGACGTCTCTAAGCGTTGTTATTTGTGTCAACAAATGTAAGGCCTAAGAAGGCGCAATTAAGCGTCCTATAAAGTGCTCAACTACAAGACTCCAATCTGCCCTATAACGATGCTAAAGAGCGTTCCAGTAACTCTTTTGGGACGCTGTTTAGCGTTCTTACATGTTCCCTATTTTAATTGTACCAAATTACAAATATTTACAAATTTGATACCTACGTTTTCAATTGCAATTTTTACCACATCAATAGACCAATGTATCCCAATTTGGTCCATACCGCATTGCAACCATAAGAAACTAATTGAAATATAACATCCAAAGTCTTCATAGTAACCAAATGTCTCAAGTGATTAATTACATTGACTCCAAAGTTAAAGATAACCACTAATTCTAAGTGCCTAACACGAATAACAATCACAAAAGGACTCGTGACTAACAAGCTATCCAATGTCCGTCCAAAAGTAACTTTGTCAACATTCAAGTCACTGATCACACTGTGTCATAAAACTTTGAGAAACATATAGTCATCTAAGTCACCATTCCAGTCACTGATAATCTAAGCAAAATATAGTCATAAACCCTGGAGAAACATGTAGTCATCTAAGCAAAATATAGTCATGCCCCAATTTAACTTTCTATCCAAGAGAACAAATGAAAGACTCACCATTTAGCATTATTTATGTTCAAAAAATCTAACTTTTATTAAGGATGAGTACGAACTTTTCTTTCACGGACTAGGGCGTAACTCTCTTTGTCGGTAGTCCGCACCAACTTCTTCTCTTTCTGGTTATTCTTATTTTTCTCGTTAATGTCCTGGACAACAAATTCATGGAAACTTGGTTAGTCTGATGAGGGTGAATGGATCATAGGATTCGTGTGATAAGAACATTGCTTTAAATGCAGAGCCAAAAGAAGACCAATTCCAAAGCCTTTGCTGACCCTTATGGTATTTGAGCTTTTGATTAAGGACCACCAAAAGAGGGCCTGATTAAGGGACATCCCAACACTGTTGGACAAAATCATGAAATTCAAGATGATCAACCCATATTTTCAACTTAGGCTGTGGGTTGATCATCTTGAATTTCATGATTTTGTCCAGCAGCGTTGGGATGTCCCTCAATCAGGCCCTCCTTTGGTTCTTGAATTTCATGATTTTTTCCTGCTACATTTCAGCTGTTTCATGGATCAGTGGAACTCCTCCACCTCTCAGTTGCGTTCTTTAAAGTCCCAGAAGGAAGATGGATCCCCCTCCTAATAATTGGATCCCCTCATACAGTAATTGATCATTATGGTCATAATTTTTCATGGAACTAAGGAAAACTAAACAAACAGCAATTCAACTTAGAGAACAAGGTATCGATGAACATAATACTGGCTTTGGGTCCAAGCCTTATAATGGTTCGAGTCCCTGAAATTGGACTTATTAAAACTAAGAGGTCGTGTTCGTAGTTTTTACATTCAACATGTAGCTAGAAATACTACTTAGGCTCATGCCAAATTGCATGTCAAACATGTAGCATACCCCAATATTCATAAGAAGTGATTACATAACATATAAAGGTACATACCATGGCCTTTTGAGTACCCCCAATGCGCAACAAGATTCTTCCACTGAACTAGTTTGACTCGAGTTGGTTTCCTCTTAATTTGATCATCATATGACAATGTCGGATCGAAGTGATCCTTCTTTACCTTGGCCTTCCAATTCCGGAATTTCTTTCCAAATGATTGTAAGAGCCACTCCTCGGAACCACAAGGGCAATCAAATTTTTCCTAGAACAAATTCTAAGTAAATAACTAATTGAAACACAAGTCTAGGAGCCACTTCTCTGTTTAAAGTGTAAGCAGATTGGTAACAAAGTCTAAGTAAGATTGGTTTTAAATGATTGACATACATGCATACTCTAGATGACTATTTAATTTAATTAGATCATTATATGCAACTAGTCATTTCAAGAGATCAACTTCTTTCTCTTAAAAAATCAAAATTTTCACTAACCTTGATCAGATATAACATATCGGTTTTACGAAATTCCGGCTGGTCATGCCAATTCTTGTCAAGTTCGGTATACCTTCCGCATCTTATTATGCTGCCTTGGAAATGCTTCAACTTCTTTGTATTCATCTTGTCAATAGGCTGTCCAAACTCATTAAATATAACCTTAATCCGCTCCCCTTCAGGCTGGCCCCAAATACTTTTCATAGTTGTGGGCCCTCGTACTCTTTTGAAAATGTAATAGCAAAATAAAACGTAAAAGTATTAGATCAAAGCTAAATGGAAGAAAGTAGTTGCAGCCAAGGATAAAGAACTGAATTCTTTAAGGCATTTCCAAGGCATGGTTTTGTTTTTCTACTTACATGTGGTAGGATTAGACTGGCCAGAAGTTGACCCATCAAACTGAGGCATATCACTTTGTACATTGCTTTGCTCAATCGTGTTTTGTCCATTATTTTGAGCTCTAGATCCCATTTCTACACATGTAATGAAAAAAATCCAATAAGCAATAAAACGTTTCACTTAAAGTAAGAGTTAAACCAATCATCCAATAGGATCCACAAAAGTAACATCAAAAGGAATCTGCGTGGACTATCATTCGTTTCACTCTCATTAGTACTGTAATTGCTGTGTGTATGATAAGGGCAGCACCTCTTATTGATTGTTTGTGGACTGAGTTCAACAGATTGCAAGGGGTCCAAATGCAATCTCTTCTTGTTTGTAACACTAGGGTAGTAACCAGTTGTCCACATGGCATAAGGACACCACTAGAAAGACTCCTAAATAGGCTTTCAGGAGACGTTTGCACTATTCTAAAGAATGCGATTGTCATTTCTAATGACATCAATCAAAAAAGTTGTTTGATACTTAAAAAGAAAATTAAACTGAATCTAATCAGGTTAAAATGCTGTGAATGTAACAGCAACTTGACCGGCTAGAATACATACTTTACCTCACTTAGATCCAAGCCTTGTATGCCCTGTAAGCTGTCACTTAAGATAAATAAAAGATGTAAAATTTATATCGATTAAACAGTTTATCTAATCCAAGAGCAGATCTCAAAACCACAAAGTAATGATTTTATTTAGAGGCAAGAAATAGTCCATAAAGAAGTACAGTTTATCCAAGTCTACTAGAATCAAAACATTGTATCCAAGCTTGTTCCATTCATATCAATTATGGTGCCCTGCACACCCTTTCTAACCCAACTAACATCTTCATCCCGATCATGTTCTTGGGCATTACACAGCTCAGTTTGCAAATATGTCTCAATCTTCGGACGTAATTGCATTCATATCAAAAGTATCTATAGCAGTTGTCTTGATCACAACATGCCATCCACTTACGTCCTCTGTGTAAAATACTTGTTGAACTTGAGAAGCAAGAACAAACGGTTCTTTATGACGAGTTAGCCCTTTGAAATTCAGTAAAGTGAATCCATTTTCATCCGGCATTTGTCTCTATTTTATGAAATCCTGCATTTGCTAACAGCAGGGAGTTACATAAAGGAAATTGCATTAGCGTCTATTAGCCAGCACAGAAACAGAATACAAAGTCTCTCGTATGATAACTTCCTCTAGAACTTGTGCTATAACTAAGAATCCTACCAATTCTCTTCTAGAGAATATTACAGGTTATTAGTAATCAAAAGTAGGTAGGCTTTCTTTTCCTGCAAAACTTAGAAATGATACAACACTAATGCAACATGCCAGCACTAAGCTACCCACATGTGCTCATCGACCAAAACAAATACACAGATCAGAACACCAAGTGTTCAGTCTACTCAGCTATTCAGCCTAGTTCTTCATACAATCAGTCATCACTTTTCTTTCTCCATTCTGCTTGGTTTTTAGGATTTATACCATCAGATATATAAACATACATGGTAGTTTCAAAATTTGCCAATCAATAATCATGTTTATATGCAAACCTATTGCGCTAGATCTCAATTATATATGTTGCACCCATCAATATACCATGTAATTGCACATCCATATTTACTAATCAATCAAGTTGAAGAATTACCTGACGTTAGAAATCAAAATATCTTCTTTTGAACAAACTCCAACTTTTGCGTTCTTCCCTTTCCTTTCCTCTCCCAATCTTGTTACAGTAGTGCGAGCACCCTTCTCCCTTAGCTTATAAACATCCAGGTGACGCACCCTTGAATTCCACCATGCCTTTGCAATCCCTATATGGAAAGGTTTATATGGAACTTATCAAATTCCCTAAGGGCCTACTTTATTGTCCCCTGAAATTACACAACGTATTATCTAAGATGAAAACTTCCAAAAGAAGCGCAACCATCACAATTTTTGAAATCTTAAATTTGTGCATTTTATAAAAATCACAACACATGCTGAAAATGCCAAAAATGCTCAGATTTCCTTGATAATCCATCATGTTTGTAAACAAAGAAAACTAGGAAGAAAATGGCAACCAAATGGGCTTCGGGTAATTCAAAACTGTAACTGGCACTTATTGTCCCTTGGGAATTAGGGATTCTTAAGAAATACTCCTATGTAAAGGAGACATGCTTAGAGATTCAACGCATGATACCCATTGGAAATAGTACTTAAATTATGTAGAAAAGGCATCCAGAGGACAGCGAAATTGTGTCCCCAGGAAGTATACAAACACCAGGATATCACAACAACTACACACACCAGGATATCACAACAACTACACACACCAAAAGCGGTGCAATTAATACATGCAATTTTAGATTAAAATCAGCCCTGTCCAAGAAAACTCACATTCTAAGATTTACAAAAAAAGACATACATATTAAAGAATATAGAGTTATTTCATCAAAGGAAAATGAAGGTTCTAAAGAACATATAGCCCAATTATGTGTTTTAGCAAGACGCCTGGCAAGAGCTTGAATGCAATAATCCTAGCAGCAGCTTATTCGACTCCTTTCTAATCGTCTTTTTCCAATTCTATTTCCCCCTAAATTACAGGATAGCTAAGTAGGTGAGAAAGAAGTTGGGAATCTATAAATGTAATGGCAAAAACTGGAAATCAATTGTACAGTTATCTTCATCTACAGAATTAAGGAGACAACCACCCAAGAAGTTTCTACCACTTCGATTGCAGAGTCAACTGAGAATCAATTGCACAGTCATGAATCTAATGAAGAAAAACAACACCCAAGAGGTTTCTACCACTTCAAACCCTCTTTTGATGCAAAGCACTCAAAAAATAAAGAAACCTCACCCTCAAATCACCCATACGGGCCCTTTGGCATTAACGAGTAAACAATCATGCATGAAATGCACAATACACGAAATAAGGAGAAGTTATAAAAGAGAAAGGAAGGAGTGACTTACCTTTAGGTCTTTAATTCCCTGAATCAATCATCTTGGCCATGGATGTTGTTAATTGATGTAAGATGAGTGGAAAGAGAGAGACTGAAACGGCAATGGAAAAGGAGAAGCTCACTGTAAACGAAATGCCGAAAAGAAAATTAAGAGCCCAAAAGCTGAAACGGTGTAGTATTGAGAATCAATTGGCGCTTTTTCCGTGTTCTCTCCTTTTTGTTGCGCGCCAATAAAAATTTCGGACTCAATCACATGTTGAAACGTCATCGTTTTGGACTAAAGTATCCTTACAGCTAACTAGAAAACGGGACGCTTTTTACCTAGCGCCCTATATTCCACTTTATGGGACGCTTTTCATAAAGCGTCCCTTTATTGGCATCCTAACATCCCAATTTTGTTGTAGTGGGTTTAAAGTTTCAATTAGACCATTGATAAGTACTTCCTTCCAAATCAGAGACGAAACCATCAGGGACAAATCGTCCGCTGAGGTTTGGTTTTTTTTTTTTTTTTGGCTCCCTCTTTTTCTATTTTTTACTTCTTCTTCAACCCACCTACCCTCTCTTTTCTATTGAATCGGTCCGACCAGCTGGTCTACTAAGGTTATGATAACTATGGCTGCCATGAACCTGCAAGAGTACATCATAAGCTTCTTCACGATATGAGAAATTATGGATGTTGCATCAAATGTGCATACTAGTTTGATAAAGTTTGAACTACGTGTAATGGTCATATTTAGTAGATAATGTTTTCAGGTACAAATTAGAACTGGTTTCTTGTCATGGAAATGTGGGTGATCTCTCTTCATGGTGCATGTGAGTTTTGTTATTGGATATCCGTGATTGTCTCTTTCAACATGGGCGTCTCTGTATTTCTCACTCAGAGAGTGCTTGGTTAATCTCTTTTAGTGGCTAAGGAGATAGATCTGCCGTTATACGTTGCTTTGGGTGGCATGAATTTTTGCAGACATTGCTTCAAATCAAAGTAGACATTGCCATTAACTTAACAGCCAAAAAGAGGCAGACATTGTGAGCCATTTCTTGCATATATCTAGTACACCTAAACCATAAAACAACAAGAATTTCGAGAAATCAAAGCTTCAAGCCCACCCTTTGAACAGCTTGTATTTCTGTTGCCAAACTTATTCCCCCACCCCAAATCATTCATGAACGTGATTTTGCATTCTAAAATTCCGTAACCGGAAGTTGCTCGTGCGTGCTCTCATCGATGAAGATGTTATCGTAGACGATGGCTGCAATGGCAGCACTGATGAAGGGACCAAGCCAGTAAACCCAGTGGTGCGTCCATGTCCAGCTGACCACAGCGGGTCCAAAGGAGACTGCAGGATTCATGGATGCACCATCAAAGGCATCACCAATCAAGATGTTGGCACCCACAATGAAGCCAATTGCTATAGGCGCAACAATGCCTACATTCCCCTTCTTCGGATCCACGGCTGTTGCATAAACTGTGTAGACCAAGCCAAAAGTCGTCACAATTTCAAACACAAGTGCGTTCCATACTGAGACTCCGGACGAGAGAGAGAATGCTGATGTTTCCTGCAGGATTCGAGTTTTGAAAAGAAGTCCAGTAAATAGTAGTTTGCAATCAAAGCAAGAGGGTTTGAATTTTGGTTAGAGCTGGATGTTCTTACCAATCCACCTGTCGCTAATTTGAGAAGCAAGCAGGCAACAACTGAGCCAAGCAGCTGAGCAATCCAATACAAGATGCTCCTCAACAGTGTTATGTTGCCACCAAGGAAGGCACCGAATGTGACAGCAGGGTTGACATGACCGCCGGAAATGTTTGCGCCTACTGAAACCGCCACAAAAAGAGCGAACGCGTGGGCTAGTGCCGCCGCTATGAGACCAGATGGGATGGTTGAGCCACTATCTGTTAGCTTATCTGCAAAATCATCCACCAAATTAATCCTCGTTTCATAACATCGGGACACAACATAACACGGATCCATGGAAGTTCTTTTGTTGCACAATTTGAAATTTATCAGTTCAAGCTAAGGATCTTTAGTACAAACATTTAAATGACATATCTGAGATGCACTTTTAACACAGAAAAAGTGCATCTCATAAGTGCCATTGAAAATGTGATTTTTCATTTGCAGCAATGAGTAGATCCACACCAAAATTATTACAACCATGACCGCAGCAAAAAAATTTCACGCTACAAAGTGACCAAGATAGTTGGTTTTAGGGTTAATTACACCTATGTCCCTGAGGTTAGGGGGTAATTACAGTCAAGTACACTGAGTTTCGAAATGTAACATTCCGTGACCAAAAGTGTTTCAAATGTATCACCCTTGTCCATCCGTCAGGTTTCGTCCAAAAAGTGTACTTTTTTTAATGAGAATACATATTTTTTAAATGACAAAACTACTCTTGTACTGTATATACTGAGTAATTTTTAAAAATTTTAAATTAATACTTTAAACCTTGATTTGAAGATTAGGATTTTAAAACCCTAAAATTTGTGAGTTCCTCTTTATTCAGTCTTTTTTTCATTGATTTGAACATATCAAAATTTTGGGGATAATGAACAGATCAAAATTTCAAAATCCTAATTTTTGAATTAGGGTTTTGAAAACCTGATTTGCATATTAAGAAATTTGAAACCCTAATTTTTATTGTCTTCCCCCCCAACTCGTCGGTCCCCCCCCCCCCAACTCGTCGGTCCCCCCCCCCCCCAACTCGTCGGTCCCCCCCCCCCAACTCGTCGGCAGCCCCACTACCAGCCGCACAAGGGGTCGCCGGCGACTAACTCCGGTCCCTGCGCCTTCACCGAAATGCCCCTTCATCGAGCCTCTGCGAGCATCGCGTCGAAGCCACTGTGCCGCTACACCATTGCAACCATCCGATCGATGTTGCCGACAGACCTGTCGACCGCCAGCAACTCCGGTCAGCAGCCCCATCATCGGCGATCAACTCCGGCGCTCCTTCACCGAGCGCCATCACCAACGCCTCCGCAACCATTGCGTCGCTACCACCACCGCCCGGGATTTATCACCGGCGCCATCTCGAGGTCATCCACCCCTCATTTTCCGATCGACCAGTGAAGGCGACGCTGGCGACGGGGAAGGGGAGGGTGGCGGCGATGGGGAAGGGGTAGGGTGACGGCGACGAGGAAGGGGAAGGGGGAGGCACAGGCGACAGGGAGGCACATGCGAAGGGGTGCTGCAGGAATGGGGTTAGGGGGGGAGTTATTGCATTAATGGCATTAAATATAAGATGAAGAGTAATGGCAT
>JAVXUP010004907.1:0-24589 GCA_033070095.1 Escallonia herrerae | reverse complement strand
GGTCGGAACTGTCCGTCGCGACACTACTTTTCACGTAATAGACAGCGAGTCTGCCTTTCACCTCCTGCTCGGGAGACCATGGATCCACGACAACAAGGCCGTTCCCTCAACATACCATCAATGTGTGAAGCTGGTAGCCGGTTCTACGGGACATGAGGTAGCAATGACAATCCCTGCAACCAAAGCCCCCTTTGAATGCGCCGAGTCTTATTTCGCCGAGGCCTCCTTCTTCACTAATTTCGCCGAGGATGGGGAGAATGCTACTCATGTACATTCTACCAGGCTGCCAACCTGGGATGAGCTGTGCGGGGACAAGCTTTCCAAGGACAAAACCGGGAGAAGTAACAAGAATAATGGGTCAACCCCACCGCTTCCGCCTGCTGCCACGACCAATTCCCCCCCTTCTTCCCCCAAGTCCAAGAAGCAAAAGGCTGAGCCGGCCTTTCGACGTATCGTCAAGGACGGCAAGATCATCTATCAATTATGACGGTATGCAGGGGCTCCAGGCGGTCCCTCTCAGACCCCCTCGACCCCGACCCCCTTGGAGAGACTGAATGGTGCCGCACGGCCGAGCATTGCCAGCCAGATCCTGACCTCACCCCCGGCGCGGCACCACCTTGCTATGAGGATGGCCCTCGACCTCAGGCTGAAGATATTGAAGAAATCAACCTGGCCGACCCGGGCGAAGAACCGCGGCACACCTACATTGGCACAAAACTCGCCCCCGGCCGAAGAGAGGAATTGGTTTCCCTCCTGCACGAGTATCGTGATGTCTTAGCATGGAGCTACAATGAGATGCCCGGACTGGATCCTGCCTTAGTCACACACCATCTCAACATTGCTACCGGATCCATCCCTAGCCGACAGCACCCGCGGACATTCCGCCCCGAGCTCGAATTGAAAATCAAGCAAGAGATTGAACGCCTCCTGCGCGCAGGCTTCATCGAACCTATCACTCACCCTATTTGGCTGGCTAATGTCGTCCCTGTACAAAAGAAGAATGGCCAAGTCCGCGTCTGTATTGACTTTCGGGACTTGAATAGGGCGTGCCCCAAGGACGAGTTTCCACTACCCAATATCGACATGCTCACGGAGGCCGCCGCCGGATATGAAACTTTATCTTTCATGGATGGGTTCGCAGGTTATAATCAGATTCGCATGAACCCCGACGACAGCGCCAAGACAGCCTTCCGCACTCCTATGGGTAATTTTTGTTGGAAAGTTATGCCTTTCGGCCTCAAGAATGCGGGTGCTACGTATCAAAGGGCTATGACAGCAATATTCCATGACATGATACACCATACTGTGGAAGACTATGTCGACGATCTTATTATCAAATCCAGGAAGGAAAGTGATCACCTCACCGACCTTCAAGCGGTCTTTGATCGTTGCCGCCAGTATAACATGCGGATGAATCCATTGAAATGTGCCTTCGGAGTCTCCTCCGGCAAGTTCCTCGGGTTCTTGGTCAGTCGACAGGGCATCGACGTTGACCCCTCGAAAGCAGCCTCCATCCAAGAAATGCCCCCCCAAGAACACAAAGCAACTGAAGAGCTTCCTCGGCAAGGTCTCTTACCTCCGACGCTTCATACCCGCACTGGCCGAGCTCATTACGCCATTTCAACACTTGACGCGTAAAAGCGCACCGTGGAATTGGGGCGCGCCCCAACGGCAAGCATTTGAACAGATTAAGGCGGTCCTCATGTCACCGCAAACCATGGTCGTACCACAACGGGGCATCCCACTCCTACTCTACCTGACTTCCACACCCAGATCCATCGGGGCTTTGCTTGCCCAAGAAGTCGAAGGTGTCGAGCGTCCTGTTTATTACCTCAGTAGAGTGATCAGAGGGCCCGAAGCCAACTACTCCGAGCTCGAGAAACACTGTCTAGCCTTGGTGTACGCCTCACAGAAGTTCAGACATTACTTTCTGGCGCATCAGATCACACTCGTCACCAAGGCTGACCCGCTCCGTTACATGCTTACGCGTCCCGCCCTGTCTGGCCGACTCACACGGTGGTTGCTGCTGTTGGCCGAATTCGGTTTATCTATCAAGAATCCTACAGCTCTGCGGAGCCAAGCACTCGCAGACCTCCTGGCCTTCTTCCCACGCCAACAATGTGAACCGATATCGGATCAACTGCCGGGGGAGGAGACAGCCCTGATCACCGACATCGATGGACTGTGGACGCTTGAATTCGACGGCTCTGCCACTAGCAAAGGCCCCAATGGCACGCCCCTCCGGCAAGGGGGTGCCGGCATAGTCTTGCGGGCACCAGACGGTGTTACCACTTCATTATCCTTCAAACTTGCATTCCCGGTGTCTAACAACGAAGCTGAATACGAGGCACTTGTCATTGGCCTCATGATCGCCGTCAGTATGGGGGCTAAGGCGCTGTGTGTGAAAGGAGATTCAAATCTGGTCATGAAGCAGGCGGACGGGGAGTTCGCGGTCAAAGAACCAGCCTTGGCACCTTATCGTGCCTTGGTGCAACACTTGGAAGGAAGACTCGGTCATGTCCAGTATGAACATCACAATAGGTGCCACAACAGACATGCGGACTGCTTGGCCACGATCGCGTCAAAGATAGAGGTCGATGGTGAACAACGGATGCTAACCATCGTCAAGAGAATGGAACCATGCACAGCACTGAACCTAGTCCCGAGGGACGTTACTGCGGACGATTGGAGGCAACCTATCATCGACAAACTTAAAGCGCCATCTCTTGCTCATGCCTCCACCCTTACAGACTTTTCAATGATGGGAGATGTCTTATACAGGCGGTGTCCCGGAGGCACTCTAGCAAGATGTTTGGCACCGGAAGAGGCAAAACACAAATTACAGCTCGGCCACCAGAAGTGTTGTGGCCTCGACGGTCCCCCTCTGTATCGTCGCCTCCAGCGTATGGGATTATATTGGCCATCCATGGCCAAGGACGCCTCGGATATACAAAAGGATTGTCCCGAGTGCTTGTATGCACCCGACGGTGCCGAAGCTCTTGTCATTGACATCGAGGGTGACTGGCGCCAGCCTTTCATCCAGTATCTATCCCACGGGATTCTACCACCTGACCGCGGCTCAGCACGATCCATCAAGCGCAAGGCAGTCAGGTATTTTGTGACGGAAGGCGAGTTATTTCGCAAGGGATTTTCGGGACGCACCCTGCGATGCTTGCAAGGTGCCCAAGTGGTCAAAGTCATTAACGAAGTACACAATGGTGATTGTGGTGAACATCAAGGCTCCCAGAAGCTGTATGCAGAATTACTAAGATTGGGGTATTATTGGCCGACTATGGAATCCGACTCCATCTCGCATGTCCGACGCTGCCAACCCTGCCAGCGGCACGCCGACAGGATACACTCGCCAGCATCCGACTTGCACATGATCTCAGCACCTTGGCCATTTCATTCTTGGGCCCTCGACCTCATCGGCCCCATCCACCCGCCGTCCAGAAGCCATTCATGGATCATGGTTGCTACTGAACGCTTTACGAAGTGGGTTGAAGCCGTACCTCTGCGGAGAGCCACGGGAGGTGCCGTTTCCAACTTCTTACGCGACGTCATCTGTCGTTTCGGCATCCCTCGATGTATTATATCTGACAATGGCACCCCATTCATTAACCGAGAGGTTCGAGCTCTCATGGAAAGGTACAACATCAGCCATGCCACATCAACTCCCTATTACCCGCAAGGTAATGGTCAAGCTGAAGCGTCCAACAAGACTTTGCTACGAGTATTATCGCGAATGGTGCATGACGCCGACCGGTCGTGGTCCGAACAACTGAATCTGGCACTCTGGGCCTACAGAACATCCATGCACACAGCGACAAAGGCCACGCCCTTCTCTCTCGTCTACGGGGACGAGTGTGTGGTACCTGCCGAGATCGCAGAACCATCGGCTCGACTTTCCCTAAGCAGCAGTCTCGGAAATGAAGCAGCCCGGCTGGCGGCACTTGACGGCCTCGACGAACGACGAGCCACGGCCCTGTGCCGCATGAAGAAGTATCATGAGCAACTCACGAAAGCTTATGGGAAGACCGTCAAGCCACGTTCGTTTATCGAGGGCGACCTTGTTCTTCAAGCCGCCAAGCATGTGCGGGCCAACATGTCAGCTCCTAAATTCACGCCAAACTGGGAGGGCCCTTTCACGGTGCACGAAGCCCGCACTAATGGCTCGTACCTCCTGCTCAACCACGACGACGGTCAGGTCTCGGCCCCCATCAACGGCCGCTACCTGAAGAAGTATTATGTGTAGTCGCGACAACATAAGCCCGCGTCATAGAACGCGCCCTCGTAGCATTTTTGTACATGCGACATTGCTTGCAGACTTGTATTTTTTTTGTTGATCTGTGTAGCGTTCTACACTAGTCATGTAATGGTGTTTTGTACCGCGTCCTATCAATACAAAGTCATGCTGTTACCTCAACTTCTGCCCAGCTGGCACTCATTCTCAACCTATGCTTCCTAAGTCACTTTCTACGAGCGGGAATGGGAGAGCATTCACAAGTAACCGAAACAAGCAAGACATTCAAAAAAAAAGAGAGAAGAAAGAAGAGAGCAACCGAACATAACATACAATAAGCCGAGACCATCGAAAATATGTACATATACATCAAACGTTTACTAGCCGTCGTTAAGCACTACAACTACGGCAAAGTAACATACAAGCTAGGAAAGTCTAGACAACAGCGATGCAACTGGGTGGGAGCTGAATGCCTGAAGTACCTCCCGCTCCGCTTGTACCTCTGACCATCCAGCATCAAGCTCGGCCTGTCGCCCTAACCGCTCTGACTCTCGCCCGTCCACCTCACCTCGCCGCCTCTGTAGATCGGACAACTGCCTCTGCAAATCGACGAGCTGTCTCTCTATCTCTGCCACCTGCATGTCAATCCCGGCCAACTCTGCCGTGATCTCTGACCGCTCTGCCTCTAATCCTGTGCGGCGCCGCTCCAGCAACATCTCCCGCATAACCACGACTGCACGCCTCTCATCCATATCGTGGCTGACGCTCCTCGATCTAAAGAAATCTGCTAGCCAGTCCAGCTGCATACCTAGCGATGTGAACGGAGCGAACTCTGAAAGCGACCGAGCAACGAACTCTGCAGTCCAACCCGACGACGGCACACTGGCGAACGGCAGCAACCACTCCATAAACCCTGCAGACACCCACATCCGTAGTACTGGGTTCTCTACCACCACGCTCTCGAATGTCTGCGGGAACGCTGCCTTCACCAGTTCTAACCGGCGCACAGTCTCCGCTGGTAGCTGGAGGCCCCCCCAAGCTGCCACATCCACCTGACCGCTCGAGGATCCTCTACTCATCTCTCCGACTGTCGCGCCACTGCCGCCCGCTGCAGAAATCTTCGACATCCCACCCGCCCTCTGCGCCCCAATCGTGGCTGAGTGCATCGCCAGAAGAGTAGCTCCGACCTCAACCACGGACTCCGGCAATGTGTCATGCCGTCGCACCACCACAGCCTGAACCGGTGTCTCTCGCTCACGAATCGAGGCAGCAACAACAGACTCAGGCTCCGCCATTTCGCCACCATCACCTCCCACAACCTGCGTCTCCATGCCTGTCCACCAGTCCTCGTCAATGTCGAACATCACCGTATCGCTCCCCTCTCCGCCGTATAGTGCCCCCACCGTTTCCTCAGTAGCAGGCAATGGGCTCACCCTCCTCGGCACACTGGCCGTCAATAGCTCAACGGCCTCGGTCTCATCACTGTCAACTAATCTGCCGGCCTCGGCTGCCATAGCCTCCTCGCCTTCGATCTCAGTCTCGGCCTCGCTCCCCCCCGCGACCGCCTCTTCCTCGTCCCCCTGGCAAAACCGTTGTCAGTTCACAGATTATGAGCAATATGCAAACCATATTTATACGACAAAAAGAAAGGACATAAGCAAACCTCAGAGTCTAGCTCCTCTAATACGTCGCGCGGCCTCTTCGCCCCTGATAGGTGTGGGGCTGAGGTACCAGCACTAGCCTGACGCGCTGTCTCCATCATCCCCACTCGCAATGCCGACAAGGGCCCCTTGCCGGCCCCCGGCACCCTCGGCACCTCGGCAATAGGCTCCTCCCCACGGTCCTCCCCGGGAGCAGCGTCCCCCAACTCTACCGCATCCTCCTCCGCCTCCCTCTCCGAGCTCGGAACAGAACTCCCGGTCACCAGTGACAGCATCCCGCACTGCCTCGCGACTGTGGCCGATATCAAACTCAGGGCTCGATCACATGCGAACACATCTACCTGTCGACGTGTGCCTGACGGCTGTGCCAGCCATCCGGCCCAGCTCCCTCGCAGTCACTCCCACCAATGCGCATAATCCGCGGTCACCGCCCCTGCCACCTCTGTCCCTGGCTGCCTCCACTCTGTCGTCGGTGCCGGCCACTCGCGGGCTCTGTCATATAGTGTATACCCAAAAGCCGTCGCCACACTCCAAGGGCTGTCATAACCGCATGGGGGCTCTAGATCATACCCGAACGCCAACGACAGACGGTCCGGGCAATACCTCGCCACATAATAGCAGCACTCGGCGGGCTTCCCGCCATCATCTGTCAATACCGGGAGCCAGCCGGGAAAATACGCGACCAATAGCGCCAGCTGTCCTGGCGCTAGCTCGCCTCTCCTGTTCAGATCTGTAGTCACCTCCTGCACGTGCAGCCATGGCGGCGTACCATATGACGCATGCATCTCCATATAGGGCCGTCGCTCGCATTCCCCCCGTTTGTCTAGAATCTGTGCCAACGGGCACCCCGGCCTCCTGATGCCTGCCCAAGCAAAAGCCCGAGACCCGCTACACCACAACGCCACCTGCCGCGACCTGCCTGGACGGGTCACTGTCCCCATCGTCGGTGACGGGTGTGCGAGTGGGTATCCGTCAGGACGGTACCCTGGAAAGCACTCGTACAGGTACCTCTGCAAGAACATCCAGTCCACGTACGTCGCCACCTGATACCGACCATACGACCGCTTCACGTCATTCACGAACTGATCTAGCCGCGAGTATAACGTGCCCAAGTACACCGGAGCCAAGCCGACCCGCCTTCCCTGCGCCATCCGAATGGCCAAGGGAAACACCCTGGGGGAAATGCCATCCTCAGGTGTCCCCTCAAACACAAACCTGCAAACAACGACCGGCAACATATGTCAGTTTGACGTTTTACAGGGCAAGCAGGACATACGATATATTCACGAATAATCACACGACAGTACAAAATTTACCTCGATAAGAACATCACCAAAAACGCCACCAACTCGTACCGATCGCTGCCATGATACGGACCCATCACAAACTGGGCAGCATTGCCCAACTTCTGGCCTGTCCTCGCCTGCGGCGTGCCGTAGAACTGGCGCAGCCACCCACCGTACGTCCCCTTCCGGTGCCTCTTCGTCTCTGCCAAAATGTCCAGTAGCTGCGTCTGCAACAACCGCTCCTCCCCGCTCAGCCGGGTCACCCGTGCATCCACCTCCCCGTGTATCGGCAGCCCTGTCAGCATCAACACATCGAGTAACGTCGGCCCGATCTCCCCGAACTCGGTCACGAACGTATGCGACTGCGTGTTCCATCTTGCCAGCAATCGGGTCATCCCTGGAGTATCCCTATATAACTCCAGCCCCCTCGCCGTAACATTGATCGCCGGTAACAGCCCTAGTGCCTGCAACACCTGCGCCCTCACCGATGTCTCCAACATATGCTCACACCAAAAGTCCCACCCTACCGGCATCGCACTATGGCCCTTGAACATCACCGGCGACCAAGGTATGTCCTCTCTCCCAATCAACAATGCCGGTACATACCTCGGCGACATCACAGGCGCCTCCGCCGGGCTCGGCGCGCGAAGGTAGGGTGACGACAGCCGAGGCTCCTCTCCCATCGACGGACCACCCCACGGTGTCCTGAACGCTCCGTCTGCCACACGAATGGCCAACTCCTTCCACAGCTCACGGTCCGGTACACACGGTACTACTCCCCTCACCCCCAGCAATGTGTTTGTCTTATCTGGCTCCGGATCGTAGGACCTCCTACCGCCATCATCAAAGGTCAATGGCACTGCTGCCTCGACACCCACTGACGGTATGGCCTCATCGACTGGCGACGCCGGCACAGGTACAGTCATCATATCCCGCGGCGGTCGCGATGTACCCGCCGCGGCCCCTCGCGGCTTCGCCCACATCTTCTGCCGAACTTTTTTCGCTGCTGGCGTCGCTCTGGGCTGTGAGGATGGGACTTGGGCCTGTCGGACACCCTGCGTGACCGACCCCCCATGACTGGCCGACCCCCCATGTGCGGCCGACCCCTCTCGTGCGACCGACCCCCCGTGGCTGGCCGACCCCCCATGTGCGGCCGACCCCCCTTGCGCGGCCGACCCCCCTCGCTGGGCCGACCCCCCTTGCCCGACCGACCCCCCTCGCTGGGCCGACCCACCTTGTCCGGCCGACCCCCCTCATGCGGCCGAGCCCCCGTGGCTGGCCGACCCCCCTCCCCTCGCAGAGCCACCGACTGGCCGACCCCCTGGCCCCGACGACCCCTCGCCCACTTCCACCTCTTCTCTCACCATCCCTTTTTCTCTCTTTCTTTCTCTCTCTCTCTCTCTGACTTACGTAGGCACAAATGGCGGTGCCTCCGCCCCTGCCCCCCTCCGCTCCTTATATAGGGGTGGGCAATTTTCTTTTCTTTTTCCTTTTATTTTCTCTTTCTTTCTTTCTTTTTCTATTCTTTCTTTTCTTTTTCTTTCTTTTTTCCTTTACTTTACGCTCCCGTCCGCCAGCGCCTCGCCACAGTTTGTCGACCACGCGCCGTCGCCGCTATGACCGCAGTGCGCGCCCGCGCGCCACCTCCACGACCTTCGTCGCACGCATTCACATGACAGCTCCGCGACAGGCCCCGTCGCCTGCGTGCCGTCTCCTCGAACCGTGTCGCTTGTGCCAACTCATCGCGCTCTCTACAACGCGCGCTCAATGCTAATGGTCACTTGATGCTCGTCACCGACCGTCCACAATTGCCATGACGACCTCACCAAATATTGTCCCCGCGACAATCGTCGCCATAGGCATGGAAGACCTTCAACCCACTCTCTAGAGTGTGCGGCATTCTGAAGGCTCCGCGCGTAGTGCTCCTGCACGAGGACCCCTCCTTGCGGCATGGGCTGAGCGCCAGCACGGGCTAGCGCCATCGCCGGCACAATCAAACTACGGGATGGGCTCACAACCTGGAAGCCATCGCCGGCACAATCAAACTACGGGATGGGCTCACAACCTGGAAGCCATCGCCGGCACAATCAACTACGGGATGGGCTCACAACCTGGAAGCCATCGCCGGCACAATCAACTACGGGATGGGCTCACAACCTTGAAGCCATCGCCGGCACAATCAACTACGGGATGGGCTCACAACCTGGAAGCCATCGCCGGCACAATCAAACTACGGGATGGGCTCACAACCTGGAAGCCATCGCCGGCACAATCAACTACGGGATGGGCTCACAACCTGGAAGCCATCGCCGGCACAATCAACTACGGGATGGGCTCACAACCTTGAAGCCATCGCCGGCACAATCAAACTACGGGATGGGCTCACAACCTTGAAGCCATCGCCGGCACAATCAAACTACGGGATGGGCTCACAACCTTGAAGCCATCGCCGGCACAATCAAACTACGGGATGGGCTCACAACCTTGAAGCCATCGCCGGCACAATCAAACTACGGGATGGGCTCACAACCTTGAAGCCATCGCCGGCACAATCAAACTATGGGATGGGCTCACAACCTTGAAGCCATCGCCGACTCAATCAAACTGCTACATGGGCTTAGCGTCATCGCCGGCTCCATCACCAGGGACCCTGGCCCCCGCAGCAAGAGGGGCTGTAACCACATCGTTTATGCATGCGACGCCCGCTCGGGTTGCCCCTCCGCGCCCGCCCCACGCAGGGGGCTTATGTTCATACCCTATTCTGGTCGCACCCCAAGACCCGCCAAGGGACCCACTTTGCACGACACATCACCCAGTCAGCGGTCAACTTTTCAACGCTCGAGGGCCGGTCAAAGCAACGCATGCTCAAGTCACGTGAACCATTCGTGAAGCGACTTCGGCGTGCCTTCCACCCCAAGGGGTCGGCCACCCCAAGGGGTCGGCCTCCCTCTAGGGTCGGCCTCCCCCAAGGGGTCGGCCACCCTTGGGGGTCGGCCACCCTCGGGGGGTCGGCCTCCCTCTAGGGTCGGCCTCCCCCAAGGGGTCGGCCACCCTCGGGGGTCGGCCACCCTCAAGGGGTCGGCCTCCCTCTAGGCTCGGCCTCCCCCAAGCGTCGGCCTCCCTTGGGGGTCGGCCACCTGCCTTGAACACCGACGCCGTCACCTTTGACCCCACCCCATTGTCACGACGACCGTCGCTCGCGGCCGCACTCCGCCATAGTCGCGACAACCGTCGCTCTCGGCCGTGCCCCTTCGTCGCGATGACCGTCGCCCGTAGTCTCGATGACCGTCACTTGTGGCCGCTCTGTCGCCATGACAACCGTCGCTCACGGTCGCGCGCCATCCACGCAACGACCCTCGTCGCTCGGAGATCACTCTGCGACCCTCGTCGCCCGCACTCAACCGCGCCCCATGCGCTGCAATCATGTTATATGCCTACGGGATAGGCTACTCCTCCAGGACACTATCTCCGCCAGGGTGCCTGCGTGACTAGCCTACGTGCTCTGGCACTGGGGGCTCGCGTCGGCACCCCTAAGGACTATGACCCCCGGGTCACTCGGAGACGGGAGCAGGTCTTCGGAAGGGCATCTTGCCTAGTCCACCTGGCAGCTGGGCGTCGGGTCTTCCCCACCGCTGCCAGACCTGTGGGATTCAGTAAGGGCTTGGACTGGAGGCTGGGGCAACGGGCTACTCTGACCATGCTACCGCGGCATGATCAGTCTCCTCAGACAGGCAGAGAGATGTTGCAAGGGCAGGGCAGCACGAACTTAGGAACCGGCAGTCCAACGAAGGGTCAGTGCGTTGGCCCCCTGGTGACGTGTCGTTCCCAGGGGGCGACACATGTCAACTTATGACACATGCACATTTTTGCCTATAAATAGTGGACTTTGGAGCTTTTTCAAGGATCTTTTTCTCATTTGGACTTTTCACTTTCTCTCTCTAAAAGAAACATTCTCTCTGGAATTCTAGTGAGAGAAATATACTTGAACTCCCGTCTACGGACCCTGGACGCCATACCCTCATCACAGACTGTAGACTGTCGGTCCTGTTCATCGTCACCCTGCCTGCGCAGCACTGCCAGCCCTCACGACCTGTCTGGGGAGCCTTGTCCTCGGCCCTTGCGCCGTCCTTGCTGTCTCCCACGTTGCCTACCTGGAAGCCAACTCAGACCGCATCCTTTGTGGCACCTCCACGTATCATCGAACCATTTTCGGCACCATCATAACCTATATTGGCAATCCACTTGTTAGAACATAATCTATACTAATATTTTATGAACCTAGTATCAACTACCCAAACGGCGCTCAATTCTAATCCTGAAATCGCGCAACTCAAACGGTTCCCGCACACGGCTAACTTAACCTAAATCCTCGTACGCTCCTTATTGGGTAACGCTATTTTAAATTTCTTAATAAATTACAATAAAACACTTTTATAGCTTAAAACATTTTTAAAAGTCAAAATATGCATTTTCTGAATTTGTTTTTAATATTCTCGAATTAAAATAATTTCTTTAAATACAATAAAAAAACCCAATAATAGCCATAATTACTTCCAGCTGCAAAACAAGTCCCATATGTTTTATAAGAACTTTAAAAAATATATAAAAATTATAAAAATTGAAATAGAATTTAAAAGACATAAAAACTATTTCTGTATTTTTCGTTTTACTAAATTAAATGCGATACTGAAAATGATAACAAATCGATTCCAACAATCATCAAATTTATACTGAGTCTTTATTGTACTATATAAACACTACTCTTAATTTCCCTATTGCCTTTTCAGGGTTTAAAGGCTCCAAAATAATTTTACAATTCTAATATTTGCAGAAAATTCTAAAAATTCATACGTTATCAAAAAAATATAAATTTTTTAAACTAATTCTAATATTGTCCTATGATTCTTCTTGTAAAGTTTCAACATTTTTTGACAAGGTTACGATACCCAACAGCCATGTTGTACAACAGTGCAAGCACAGTACACTGTTCACGAATAACACTGCTACTGTTCATTATCTTCTTCTCCTGTCCAAACCCAGAACACACGGCTACTGCTCACACAGTTTTCCTTTTACCCCAAGCACATTACAAATTACTCCATTAACACACTAAATCTACACCTCCATACACACACTCAAACCACTTACACCCATATATCCCACACTCATTATTTTACATTACACACAATACACTCGCATTTTACGCACCTATGTACAAACACACACTAACCTGCCCCTGTTGGCTCTTAGATATCCACACTTCACGTTTCACACACTATAACACCCATACACACATACACTCACCTTATACATTTCACTTTACATTACACTTGCAAGACTTCTCATCTTCACTAGCATCCACTCAGTCATGGCAAAGCCACTGCCATGAGGCTTCTTCTAGCTCAAATACCACACATACACACATGCACTTCCCACCTTCTCTCATAACCTGATACAAGAATGTACACCCCTGCATCACTCCATGTAGCACCACCACTTTGCATCCATATTCTCAGACCCAGGCTCATGTGTTTCCCATCCATTATGCACAGCAACACAACAAAAACTGACACACAATATATACCATATTTCTTCACTGCCATACCCAGCTGCCTTCCCTTCGCTACCATACCCACACACAGTTGTCGTACACTACATGCAAATACCCACATCACGCTGCACCCGAACAACCCAAACGCACACCCTCACTGGACAGCCGTGGCTGTCTCTAATATACCCTCATCCCACCATTATACCCCCTATTATCTACACATCTTCACTTACTATATATATATATATATACACACACACCATTTCACATGTCCACTGCGTCACGGCAGTGGGTCTCCTTTAATTTTTTCCTTTCAGTTCAAATTACACCCAATATACTCAGCCAACAGGTGTTTCTCTCCCTCTCCTTCCAACACCCATATATCGAAAACCATATACACACACGTTCACACAAAGGGCAGTAGCCTCCCCCTTTTGCCATCCATTATCTTTTGCTGCTTCTTCTCCCTTTCCCTTCTCCCATTGCATGCACACAGCTCACCCACAAACACACAACATACTACACACAAGTACATAGCCCTTCTCAAACACACACTCTACCTCCATATATATATACTCTCACACCCACTCATTCTAGTTCACAAAGCACCATTTCACTTCCCAAAACACACTATAAAATAAACCCAAGAGCACCTCTTGCTCCTTCACAAACCGTGGATCGCTCTCCTTCTCTTTCTTTTCTTCAACTCTCCCACATGCATAGCCCACATACTATGATTTATGTATGTACATCACAGCCACACTTATGACTTTGTAAACACAAAATACTCAACCACATCGGGCACATACTTCACTCAGCACTAATACAGGTCGTGCACTCCGACTTTTCTCTAAAAATACACTGTAGACACACATATTAGGGCACACATGCTCAACCACGCATGCCCAGCCGCCACTGAAATATACATCCCATGGCTACTGTGCAATCCCCTCATCCTCTCATTTTAAACACAGTACCACACTCATATACACCACGGTAGCCCCATGGCTGCTATGTCTCTCTGCTCACACTCATATGCACACACTAAACTCACTTCATGGCAATGCCTTCCCACGGTAGCTACCACCCAAACAACCACTCTTTCATGCCCTTACACGCATCCACAAAAGTACACAGTCATAGCCACATGGCTGTGATCTGCCTGAACCCGTTTATATTACCCACGGTATCACACAAAACCCACAAGATCTCATGTATACACACACGCAACACACACTTAACGATAATTTCTTTCTAACCCACAAACCCAAACCCCCCAACGACCACCAAAACAAAACCACAGTCATCCCTTTCACGGCCAAAAACCCGTTCAAAAAAAAAAAAAAGAACCTCACAGCAGTCCCTTAAACCATTAAATGACATAAAGGAAGCAAAGTTAGGGAACTCACCGGAATCAAATTGCGATCGCCGGAATCTCCTTGATCTCTTCCTTGTCTCTCTCCCAGAACCTCTCTATCTTTCTCTCGAAATGGGTCTAGCGGCCTAAAGGGTGGCTACCCGGACAGTATATGTAGGTTTAAATATAAAACCCTAAATGAAAAATCACTAAAAAACCCCCTTACACTTTTATTAGTCTCTAAAAATTTACCCGATACTTGTATTATTGCAAAAGGCCTGAAATAATAACAATTTATGTGCTATGAAAATTGTTAACGGATTATTACACTAACTCGTTTCACAATTCATCGCTAATAAGCGCACCGATACTAAAAACAATTTTTTTGCTAATATATATTGATCCTAAGAAAATTGATTCATCGCTAGAAGTTGCTACATAAATACGCTGATACTAAAACAAGTTGTCGCTTAAAAATATATCAATGCAAAAAAATTAGTTCATCGCTAAAATTTACGTCGACAAAATTTCAAGTACGCTGATCGTCACTAAATACTTCAATCATTATACCTTATAACTGTTAGCTTTAGATTATAATTTATGATTTCTAAAGTTGACGCTCACCAATTCGTCACTAGAGCTCCAAACAAAAATATATCGATGCTAACATAAAATTTCGCTGCTAAAATTTTTAATTAGATTCGAAAAAGTATCGGGGTGTTACATTCTCCCCCATTTATAAAAATTTCATCTTCGAAATTTAGTGTTCCTAACACAGCTGATCTTAATCTTGTTTGACATCAAATAACGACCAACATAACACCTCAAGTGTATCACACAATTGATTCCATCTAAATGATTGATAACCAAAGCCGGATATAATCTGAAGCGATTTTACAGGTACATGCACTAAGGACCTTAAAGCATCAAACCGGGTGAGCCACGTTTAACACTCTTTAACCGACTAATAAGTCGGACCTTGAATATTTAGCCAATTCCTTGAGGTACTTACACATCAATGCCTCAAATCAAACAATGTAACCACCGTGCTTTCACTGTGCGCTCTGTTATCTAGTCGCTACTAAGGTTCAACTAAGGCATTAAAGTTTTTCTAACACTCTTGTCAAAACTTAGGCTTTCCCTCACTCACTTCTGAAGTCTACAGAATCACAAAACTACGCTCAATCATTTGTTCCCCTAGGTTCGAGTCTACAGAATCATATACCTAAGCTCTGATACCAACTATAACATCCCGAAATTTTCGGAACGTAAAACACTCGATCGATCGTATACACTAAGCAATATTATTCTCAAAACTTAACCAAATAATACCACAAGATGTCAGAGCAACTAAAACATCCATCAACGTATTTATCTCTGTGTACGTTCGTACTTGAAAACTAAATTTAAACCATAATAATAAACTAGCAAGTCACCCACATCGGGGTTCTAACAATCAACACCAAAAATTAAATCCTTTTCGCTTTCACTAGCTCTAATCAGTAACAAGGCAACTTGCGGAAAATAAGGTAAAGGAGAGTGAGCTTTCAAGAGTTCAGTAAGGTCGATCAAAGATTTAAAAACAGTAAAACGATTCGGACAAGTTTTCATATAAGACTTTTTAAAGAGTATTTTCATTGAAATACAACATTTAGACAAAGATGAACGAAATGAACGATTTTACATTTAAGTCCAATTACATCTTTTTGGGAGGTTTTGCTTTTGATAAAATCTCTACAATACGATATAAATATAGGGATGAGTATTTAACTCAATCCCTTAAATAATAGTCATTTGAAACACTTCGGGCATAATAAAGCATGAATGAATAATATTCAAAACATTTCAAGTGAAATAAAACATAAACAAGAAACACTGAACATGAGCAGTACAGAAGCAAAGCCACCCCGGCAGTGCTCGATCGCTTTACATATGCATATGTAACATTGACTAGTCCCATCTAGGTACTAGTTAACCCAACCAACTGACCATCTTTATAACACCAACAATACAGACCATTCTTATGGCTCCCAAGTTACTAACTCATGTCAACATTGAGAAACAATAAATAAAATTCAAAACATTTTATGATAATTGAATTGATAAAATAGATGAGAATAAACAAATTACAAATTCCCCACTTCATGATTTTGCCACAAGACTTTAACCAACGGAATGCTTTTGTTCTTCAAAACTTTTACATCAAAAGCTAGAATCTGCACTGGCAACTCTTCATATGACAAATCTAATTGAATTGGTATCGGTTCGGGGCTTATCACATGAGATGGGCAAGGGTTATACTTTCGCACCATAGAAACATGGAACACATCATGTACTCCTTCCAAAGATACAGGTAAGGCAACTATGTATGCCAAGTTCCCAACACGATCCAATATTTCATAAGGGCCAATATATCTCGGTGACAACTTGCCTCACTTTCCGAATCGCTTTATTCCTTTGAATGGTGATACCTTGAGAAAAACAAAATCTCCCACTGAAAATTCCAACTCTCTTTGTCTGTTGTCAACATAACTTTTCTGTCAACTTTGAGCAGTCAAAATCCTTTGTCATATTTGCTGAATCTTTTTAGTGGTCTCTTGAACTATCTGTGGCCCAATTAAAGTCCTTTCTCCTACTTCTCTCCAATAAATTGGGGAGTGACACGTTCGTCCGTATAGAACTTCATATGGTGTCATACTGATACTAACTACAATTATAAGCAAATTTAATCAATGCCAAATGTTTATTCCAACTTCCTTTGAAATCTATCACACATGCACGAAGCATATCCTCCAATGTTTGAATAGTTCTCTCAGATTGTCCATCAGTCTGAGGATGAAATGCTGTGCTAAATTTCAAATATGTACCTAATGCACCTTGAAAACTTTTCAGAAATAAGATGTAAATCTTGGCTCTCTATCACTTACAATACTTACTGGTATTGTGTGCAATCGAACTATTTCTTGTACATACACTCGGGCTAACTTATCCAATGAATACGTCTTAAGCACAGATAGGAAATGAGTAGACTTAGTCAATCTATCCACAATCACCCATACCGAATCATGCCTATCTCGGGTCCTTGGCAATCCTGTAACAAAATCCATTATTATATGGTCCCATTTTCATTCAGGTACCGATAACGGTTCCAATCGACCCGCCGGTCTTTGGTGTTCGGCTTTCTCTTGTTGACATATAATACATCTTGAAACAAAGTTAGCTATTTCTCTTTTCATGTTGTTCCACCAATAATTACATTTTAAATCCCGAATACATCTCTGTTCCACCTGGGTGCGCTGTATACTTTGATTTATGGGCCTCTTCTTTCAGTATTTATCCTTTCAACTCTTCAGCGTTAGGCACAACTATTCGGTCTTTATACTGTAAAACACCATTAATATCCATAGAAAACTCAGGTTTAAAGGTTCCATCTCTTTCTTTCACTTGTCTCTGCAACTCTAAATCTCTTTCTTGTTCCTCCTAGATTCTCTGTAATAACACTGGTTTTACTTGTAAATTTGCAAGAATAATTCCTGACTCAGTAACAGATAACTCCCATGAACAAGCTTGCTCAATCAACTTCCACTCTTTCACCATTAAGCTAGCAACTTGTACTTTCCTACTTAGTGCATCTGCAACACCATTGGCTTTACCTGGGTGATACTGAATCGTGAAATAATAATCATTGAGTACTTCCATCCACCTTCGCTGTCTCATATTCAAATCTTGCTGAGAAAATAAGTATTTCAAACTCTTATGATCAGTAAAAATCTCAAACTCAGCACCATACAAATAATGCCTCTACTTATGCAATGCGAACATAATTGCTGCTAACTTAAGATCATGTGTTCGATAATTCTGTTCATAAGGTTTCAACTTTCTTGAAGCATAAGCCACTGCTTTGCCATCTTGCATCAAAACACAGCCTAATCCTTCCTTTGAAGCATCGCTCTACACCACAAAATTCTTAGTTCCACTAGGCAAAGTCAAAATTGGAGCTGTAGTTAATCTCGTTTTAACTCCTGAAAACTCAATTCACACTTATCGGTCCACCGATAAGCCACTTCCTTCTGAGTCAATGTTGACAGTGGTGCAGCTATCCTTGAAAAATCTTGTACAAATCGACGATAATACCCCGCCAATCCCAAGAAACATCTAGCTTCTGGTACATTCTTTGGCACTTTCCAGTTCAAAACAGCTTTTATTTTGGACGGGTCAACCCAGTTTCAGACACTATATGACCTAAGAAGGCCATTTGCTTTAGCCAAAATTCACATTTGCTAAACTTAGCATACAATTTCTTATCCCGTAGTACTTGTAGTACATCCTCAAATGATGCTCATGTTCCTCTGTACTTTTTGAATAGACCGAAATATCATCGATAAAAACTACTACAAACTCATCTAAAAACTCCTTAACAATTCAATGCATTAAGTCCATAAAAGCTGTAGGAGCATTCATTAAGCCAAACGGCATGACAACAAATTCATAATGTCCATGCCTTGTACCGAAAGCCGTCTTTGGAATATCTTCCTCTCTTATCCTTAATTGATGGTATCCAGATCTCAAGTCCAACTTAGAAAATACCACCGCCCCTTGTAACTGATCAAACTAATCATCTATGTGTGGTAGTGGATACTTATTTTTTATTGTTACTCTATTGAACTGCTGATAATCGATGCATAACCTCATTGTACCATCTTTCTTTTTAACAAATAAAATTGGGGCTTCCCCATGGTGATACACTAGGACGAATAAACCGTTTATCATGTAATTCTTGTTACTGTGAATTCAATTCCCTCAACAACCAGAGCCATCCTATATGGTGCTTTTGAAATTGGGGTTGTTCCTAGCAACAATTCTATCACAAATTCCATTTCCCGCTCAACTGGTAATTGTGTTACATCATCAGGGACTACATCCATAAATTCATTTACAACAGGTACATCTTTTCTTCCTGCTTGTCGACTATATAAGCTAAATATCCCATACAACCTCTAGAGCGTAACTTCTCTACTCAAATAGCTGTAATAATATTCACACCCCCATCCTTTCTACCTTGGAACTTACATACTTCTCCATCAAATGTAGTAAATGTCACAACCTTATGAAAACAATCTAGTGATGCCCGGTTAGATGACAACGAATCCATCCTTAACAATATATCAAATCCCCTCATAGGCAAAATAATCAAGTCAGCATATATCGTATGTTCACCCACAATCATTGCGCAAGATTTACATATCAGACTAACTAGAGTACTTTCTCCTTGAGGAGTAGTAACTTCCAACACATATGGTAGCAACTCAGGTTCTTGGGCTAACATGGGTGCCATATATGATGAAATGAACGAATGGGTAGAACCAATATCAAATAGTACTCTAGCAACACATTGGAAAATAGTGAGTGAACCTTCAATAACTCTGCTAGTATCTCAACCTCCTGAGATTCCAATGCATATGCTCGTCCTTGAACTCTTGGCTTCTCCACATACCCTTGCGAATTCCCTTTACCCTGGCTATCTTGAGGCACCACTTGATTTACAGAATATGGGCAATTACCCCCGATATGTCCAGGCTGAGCACACCTAATACACAAGCCCATTTTTCTGCGACATTCATTCTCTGTATGTCCCAGTCCAATTAAAATATGAACATCGGTCTCCAATTCTTGCGTGCTTTGGCGGTTGCATGTTTGGTATCTCAGTCAGATTTTTCCTTTTATTATTATCACCTAGGGATGAAGCTACAAGGCTAGCTTGACTACCAGTATAACCAATCATTTGATTACCTCGACCTCTTCCCTGATCGTTTCCAAAGTAATTACAATTTCTTCCTTGTAAAGCCCTTTGAAAATTTCCCTGCCAAGTATTCCCTTTACCCCTTCCACTAGGGTTCACATTCCCATTATTACGGTTTCCCGGTCCACCGTATGATGGTACTCTAAATAGCTCTGTATCAACATTCTTTTACTCTTGCAAATCGTTCTCAATAGCCAGTGCTCTATCAACAACTACCATATAAGTTCATAACTGCAAAGGGATCAACTTATCCCGAAGATCCTTATTCAAACCTTTAACAAACTCTCTTACTTTTCTTTCTTCTATATCCATCAGATACGGACAAAATCTAGCTAAGTCAGTACATTGTGATTCATAAACTGATACTGACATATTTCACTGTTCAAACTTTATAAAATTTACTTCTCTCTTCTTTTGGGTCACCGCTGGAACATACTTATTAGTGAACTCTCTTTTAAAGTTTTTCAGGTTGACGGGACTCCTTCCTACTTCCACTTCACAGATAACAATTTCCACCATCTTTCGGCACTAGCCTCTAGCATAAAGGTAGTATACACCAATATCTGAGAATTCAGAATCCTAGCGGTATCAAGAATTTTCTCCGCTCTAGCTAACCATTCCTCAGCTACTGTTGGTTCAGGCTTCCCAAAAAACGGGTTCTTTATCAGTTTAACAAACCTATCAATGGTAAGACCCCCATCTCACAACACCTGAGCAGTATTCAACATCTCTTGGGGTTGCTCAACTTGTTGACCACCTCTAACATTACCCTCATTCACTACGTCTTGCATAGTTGTATTTAAAGGGGGATTTTCACCCATTTGTCTCATTTCATCTACAACTTGCTGGAGTATCCGACAAGCCTCCAGTAATCCACTATTCATCACATGATTATTATTTCTAGTGGAGTGCTCTTCTACATTTACCTGCGGGTTATGCCTATCCTGACCTTCAACGTTGAACTCATAATTATTTAGGCTTTAATGGACAGTTTCAAAATATCTTTTATACCATCATAAAATCGAATCAATTTAGTTTGTAAAACTGTTCTATAAGCATTTGAAAACAAAACGTCAAAATAGGGTTCGGATAGAATTCTTTACCTCGGTCCATGCAAAGCGATGCTACCAATCCTCGAGCAGTATTTTCTGAATAACCGAGATTGGCAATCCACTTGTTAGAACATAATCAATACTAATATACTATAAACCTAGTATCAACTACCCAAACGGCACTCACTTCTAATCATGGAATCGCGCAACTCAAACGGTTCCAGCACACGGCTAACTTAACCTAAATCCTCGTACGCTCCTTAATGGGTAACGCTATTTTAAATTTCTTAATAAATTACAATAAAACACTTTTATAGCTTAAAACATTTTTAAAAGTCAAAATATGCATTTTTTGAATTTGTTTTTATTATTCTCGAATTAAAATAATTTCTTTAAATACAATAAAAAAAATCCAATAATAGCCATAATTACTTCCAGCTGCAAAACAAGTCCCATAATTTTTATAAGAACTTTAAAAAATATATAAAATTATAGAAAGTGAAATCAAAATTTAAATGACATAAAAACTATTTCTTTATTTTTCGTTTTGCTAAATTCAATGCGATACTGAAAATGATAACAAATCGATTCCAAAATTCATCAAATTTATACTGAGTCTTTATTATACTATATAAACACTACTCTAAATTTCCCCATCACTTCTTCAGGGTTTAAAGGCTCCAAAATAATTTTACAATTCTAACATTTGCAGAAAATTCTAAAAATTCATACGCCATCAGAAAAATATAAAATTTTTAAAGTAATTCTAATATTGTCCTACGATTCTTCTTGTAATGTTTCAACATTTTTTTGACAAGGTTACGATACCCAACAGCCATGTTGTACAACTGTTCAAGCACAGTACACTGTTCACGCATAACACTGCTACTGTTCATTATCTTCTTCTCCTATCCAAGCCCAGAACACACGGCTACTACTCACACAGTTTTCCTTTTACCCCAAGCACATTACAAATTACTCCATTAACACACTAAATCTACACCTCCATACACACACTCAAACCACTTACACCTATATATCCCACACTCATTATTTTACATTACACACAATACACTCACATTTTACACACCTATGTACAAACACACACAAAGCACTAACCTGCCCCTGTTGGCTCTTAGACATCCACACTACACGTTTCACACACAATAACACCCATACACACACATACACTCACCTTATACATTTCACTATACATTACACTTGCAAGACTTCTCATCTTCACTAGCGTCCACTCAGTCATGGCAAAGCCACTGCGGTGAGGCTTCTTCTTGCTAAAATACCACACATACACACATGCACTTCCCACCTTCTCTCATAACCTGATACATGAATATACACCCCTGCATCACTCCATGTAGCACCACCACTTTGCATCCATATTCTCACACACCCAGGCTCATGTTTTCCCATCCATTACGCACAGCACCACAACAAAAACTCACACACAATATATACCATCTTTCCTCACTCCTATACCCAGCTGCCTTCCCTTCCCTTCCACACCCACACACAGTCGTCGTACACTACATGCAAATACCCACATCACGCTGCACCCGAACAACCCATACGCACACCCTCACTGGACAGCCGTGGCTGTCTCTAATATACCCTCATCCAACCATTATACCCATTATTATCTACACATCTTCACTTACTATACACACACACACACACACACATACCATTTCACATGTCCACTGCCTCACGGCAGTGGGTCTCCTTTAAATTCCTCCTTTCAGATCGAATTACACCCAATATACTCAGCCAACAGGTGTTTCTCTCCCTCTCCTTCCAACACCCATATATAGAAACCCATATACACACACGTTCACACAAAGGGCAGTAGCCTCCCCCTTTTGCCATCCATTATCTTTTCTGCTTCTTCTCCCTTTCCCTTCTCCTATTGCATGCACACAGCTCACCCACAGACACACAACATACTACACACAAGTACATAGCCCTTCTCAAACACACACTCTACCTCCATATATATATATACTCTCACACCCACTCATTCTAGTTCACAAAGTACCATTTCACATCCCAAAACACACTATAAAATAAACCCAAGAGCACCTCTTGCTCCTTCACAAGGTGTGGATTGCTCTCCTTCTCTTTCTTTTTTTCAACTCTCACACATGCATAGCCCACATACTATGATTTATGTATGTACATCACAGCCACACTTATGACTTTGTAAACACAAAATACTCAACCACATCAGGGCACATACTTCACTCAGCACTAATACAGGTCGTGCACTCCGTATCTTTTTCAAAAATATACGGTATACACACATATTAGGGCACACCTGCTCAACCACGCATGCCCAGCTGCCACTGAAACATACATCCCATGGCTGCTGTGCAGTCCCCTCATCCTCTCATTTTATACACAGCACCACACTCATATACACCACGGCAGCCCCATGGCTGCTATATCTCTCTGCTCACACTCATATGCACACACTAAACTCACTTCATGGCAACGCCTTCCCACGGTAGCTACCACCCAAGCGACCACTCTTTCATTCCCTTAAACGCATCCACAAAAGTACACAGTCACAGCCACATGGCTGTGATCTGCCTGAACTCATTTATATTACCCACGGTATCACACAAAACCCACAAGATCTCATGTATACACACACGCAACACTCGCTTAACGACAATTTCTTTCTAACCCACAAACCCAAACCCCCCAACGACCACTCAAACAAAACCAATGTCATCCCTTTCACGGCCACAAACCCGTTCAAAAAAAAAAAGAACCTCACAGCTGTCCCTTAAACCATTAAATGACATAGAGGAAGCAAAGTTAGGGAACTCACCGGAATCAAACTCCGATCGTCGGAATCTCGTTGATCTCTTCCTTGTCTCTCTCCCAGAACCTCTCTATCTTTCTCTCGAAATGGGTCTAGCGGCCTAAAGGGTGGCTGCCCAGATAGTACATGTAGGTTTAAATATAAAACCCTAAATGGAAAATCACTAAAAAACCCCCTTACGCTTTTATTAGTTGCTAAAAATTTACCCGAACCCTGTATTATTGCAAAAGGCCCCAAATAATAACCATTTATGTGCTAGGAAAATTGTTAACGGATTATTACGCTAACTCGTTTCACAATTCATCGCTAATAAGCCACCGATACTAAAAACCATTTTTTCGCTAAAATATGTCGATCCTAAGAATATTGATTCGTCGCTAGAAGTTGCTACATAAATACACTGATACTAAAACAAGTTGTCGCTTAAAAATATATCAATGCTAAAAAATTAGTTCATCGCTAAAATTTACGTCGACAAAATTTCAATTACGCTGATCGTCACTAAATACTTCAATCATTATACCTTATAACTGTTAGCTTTAGATTATAATTTATGATTTCTAAAGTTGACACAAATATTGCTCACCAATTCCTCACTAGAGCTCCAAACAAAAATATATCGATGCTAACATAAAATTTCGCTGCTAAAATTTTTAATTAGATTCGAAAAAGTATCGGGGTGTTACATTCTCCCCCACTTATAAAAATTTCATCCTCAAAATTTAGTGTTCCTCACACAGCTGATCTTAATCATGTTTCACCTCAAATAACCACCAACATAACACCTCAAGTGT
>JAVXUP010004906.1:0-24604 GCA_033070095.1 Escallonia herrerae | reverse complement strand
TTGCAAGCACATTAATTTATGTGGAAACTTTGTGTTTCCCGGGGTTTGGTTTCGACAAGATAACAACATAAAATTGGAATATTCCAAGCTTTATGATGATGAGGATCTGGATCATGTAAAGGTAGGAGCCTGGGAAATATTTGGTGGGAAGAGGGTTAAAATATTTGCAGCTAGGAAGCACCGATGCCTCTTATAGGTCGAGGTATGGTGTCTGACACTTACTGACATCTCGACGCCTCCAGACACATGTCCGACACCTCTTAACGGTGTCGGAATTTATTTATTTATTTTTTAATTACCGGACTTTGTGTTGGACACCTGTTGAAGAAGTGTCGGACACCTCGTGAAGAAGTGTCCACGCCTATGGAACCAAAATACAATATTTCAAATTTATTTAAGGGATAAATCTGTGGTTTTTTGAAAATGAACTTTTAGGCCAAATCTTAGTCAGATCGATCCAGTAAATGGTACCTTCTTCTTTCTCTCTCATCTCTTTCTCTTTTCCTTCTTTTTGTTGCTTAAAGCATCCAAGCTTGCCAGTCTAGAATAAGATAGGTCAGCATCTCCGACCTCATTTACGGACCCATCTGACTATATAAAACCTCTCCTTCATGCCTTTGGTCCCATATCTTTTTTCTTAACTACTCCAATTTTGGTACTGTTGAGACATTCAACTGCTTTCTTGTTACCGACCTTTTTTTCTTGTTACTGTTGAGACTATTTCATGTTACGTGCTTTCTTTTTCCTCCGTTTTGAACGAAATTCAGTTGCTCCAATTGAGATGTCTGTGTATAAATATACATACATGTGTGTGTGTTTGTGTGTGTATATAGAATTAAAATATATTTAAAAATTCAGCGGTGTCGTGTAGTATCCAAAATCTGATTTTTTGAAAATTGCGGTGTCCGGTGTCCCGGTCGGTGTCGGTGTCGGACACGGTATCCGTGTGTCCGTGCTACCTAGATTTGCAAGGTTGACTGCTGTGCTGCATTGGTGATCAATATCCCTGAAGTTATTTTACTTGGGGTGATCTGCCCAATATTCTTCAATAATGTGAATGTGGTATGTGCTTGTATGGAAAATATAAAGGGGCTGGTTGTGTGGCATGAAAGAACTAACACAGGAGTAGTTTTTTTGAGCTTGTTTTACTACAGCAGGTTATTTCCATGCTCTCTTACAGAATATACTGCTGTAATCTTTCTACCGTTCTCATTGTCTTTGACGGGCATACTGGCGAGGAAGTGACCTCAGCAGTAGAAATTGCAATGCATCTTAATTGCCTGGATAACTTTTTGATTGGAGTCTATGCGTGGCCTTCAAGTTATTCAATGGCCAGATGAAGTCGGAGTGGTTAGCTTTCAAGCAGGCTGTTTCGAGAGAAGTTTGAGCGCTACTGTTGCTTGTTTGGATCCTCAAAAAGGCGGCGCAACTGATGTTCGGTATTTTCAAACCATCAGCTTAGTAGGTGGTGGGTACAAACTACTCTCGTAGGTTGTTGGATGCTAGACATAAGTAGGTAATCGCCGGTGTTATCTCCGTTCCCCAAAATGCGTTTGTTGGGGTACTTCAGATGTTGATGCAGTCCTCATTTGCCAATGAATGTGTTGACTCGAGGGCTATGTCTGGGAGCCTGGATCTTCTATGAATTGGATATGGAAAATGTTCTGGCCACGTGAAGGGAAAATGGAGAGGATGGGATTTGGTCGAGATGGTGGACCGGGATGGATTTCTGCATATCATCAGCTAAATACTCGATTATAGTGATCGGCACTCCCAGCTGGTCTATTTCCCTCTTCTCGAGGCTTTAGGCAAGGTCATTTCTTTCCCCATTTGCCTTTTTAGTTGTCATGACGGCTCTAAGCGGATTGCTGCAACAGGTAGTGTAGGGGGGTGGGGGAGGGTTCTCTTAAAGGCTTCCAAGCCGGTTAAGATGAGATCTACACGGTGGTGGTTTCTCACCTACTATTTGCAGATGAGAACGTTTTGTTTACTAACCCAGACAAAGAACGTTTGCGTCATTTTCGCTTGGTTTACCACTTTGTTCAAAACCTGCTCGCAATTGAAGATTAATAACGCTGAGCTAATTGCTGCTGAAGATGTTCTGAATTTGGTCCTTCTTGCTCATAGTACAGAAAATTCCAAAGAGGAAAGAGACCTGCAAAGCTTCTTTCAACACCAACTATAATGTAGCGTTGTTCTAGCAAGTATATTACACAAATCAACAATTTAACTAGACTTAAAAGTAAGTATATTACAGGGACTTTATTAGAGTTCAGAAAGACCGTCAGTCATCTCCACCGAAATGCAATTGGAAAAACTTATGTTCTCTTTCAAATTTGTTTCCTTCTTTGGGATGTGAAGTTCCCTTTCAATTTTAAGACATCGGTAACCTCGCATGGTCTTCTTTCTAAATGTTGATGGATCTTCCAAGTTTCTGTTCTACTGTGAGTGTACACTGTTGGATGGTTTTTTGGGGGAATTTTGAGTAAATTTTGCTATGGAGTTTCTAATGCCTTGGTTTGGGTAACAAACAGTAGGGACTCGCCACATTGGCAGTGTAGTCGGTGCCATTTTCAGCCATCACAATAACGTTTCTTGCTGTGTTGTATTCGCTAGGTTGTATGCCTAGGGTAATTAGTTTGGTCATGATATTCCCAATGGGTATCCAATGAGAAAAAGACATTAATTTCATCTGCGTATGGTAGATTTTACTTTTCTTTGCACACGAGCGCACTTAGAATGCAGTTATAGTAAAACTAGGAGGAAACTTCAGAATGAATTCCCTTCGCAAAGTAGCAGAGAGACTTCATCACGAGCTTATCACTTATAAGTACCTCTTTGACTTTTTTAGTCTTGTTTATAATTCGAATTCCTTCATTTCGATCAACAAACTTCTCTTTTTGTTTTTTAAATTTTATTTTGTGCTTATGCTGGCTCTTGTTTTCTAGGAAGGTGATCAACTGTTAACAGATCGCGTCTGGGAGGCCCTTGTGAAGTCTTTTGCAAGCCAAATGAAGTCTTCTTTCACGGCGTCTAGTTTTGTTAAAGAGATATTTACATTGGGGTACCCAAAGCTATTCTCCATGATAGAGAATCTTCTTGAAAGAATCTCACGTGACACGGATGTAAAGGGGGTTCTACCTGCCATCAGTTTGGAAGGTAAAGATCAAATGGTTGCAGCTATCGAAAATTTTCAGACATCTTTCTTGGCATTCTGCTTGAGTCGCTTGTCCGATCTTGTTAATAACGTTTATCCGATGTCAAGTCGTGGGAGTGTTCCCTCCACAGAACACATTTCTAGAATTGTTGCACGCATTCAAGAAGAAATAGAGGTTGTTCAAACGGATGCACGTTTGACTCTTCTTGTCTTGCGCGAAATCAGCAAAGCTCTGCTTCTGCTTGCACAAAGAGCCGAGTACCAGGTACTGTTGGGCCCAATTAATATTGGAATAGGCCAAAAAAAGTGAGATAGTATGTCTTTTTTTTTTTTTCTCCCCGAACTTAAATAAGGGCTGCAATTTAGTCCTACCATATTTTAATTTTCTGGTCCTGCCAATTGTTTCCTTTTCCATGTCGTACTTATTTGTTTTTATTTCTGTAGATACATACTTGGTTGGTATGCTGGTAGCCATCGCGTTAGAGAATGACCCACTTAATGCATGCAGACAGAAGTGAATCAAATGTTTGTTTCGGTCTTCATATATAACATAGACATACTAAAAGGATAGTCTTTAAATGTACATGTTTGTTTTGGGTTTTCATATATAACATAGACGTACTTAAAAAATAGTCTTTAAATGTACGTGTCTGCATCAGTTGGTAAACCACACCATACATTTACGCAGGTGGATCGTTAGTTTTGGTTATGTACTTCTGGAAACTTAGGTCGAAGCAAACTGTCTATAACCATAAATAAATGAAAGTCCTGAACCGACTAAGTAGCCAGTTTGACCTGTTATTTTGGTTATAAACAATCATCAAAACTGTTAAAATTGGGGGAAGAGAAGAAGAGCAAAGACAATCTTCAACTATTTTCCGAAGAAAATAAGTAAATTCAGATATATTAACGTAAGTGCTAGAGCACATTTTTCCTAATCAAGAGTGAGAGGGTGGAAGGGAGAAGAGGTGGAGCGAGGGACGGTATTTCCATTATCTGGCGAGTAATGCGAAGCTCTATGGAAAAAAATTTGATCCTTTAGAGAGGGAAATCACTTTTGGAAAGATTACTATCTGGGAAGAGTCACTTCAAATTGAGAAGGAATTATTGGAGGATTTGTGATTTTCTACAAACACCTGTGTTATGAGAAACCTTAGAGATGGGGGTGGTTTCTGCTTTGTTGCATCTATAGAGGTAGGTTATTGGTTCTTGTAAGGGGGAGGGTCTCTAGGAGATAATAGAAGCTTTTGTGTCATGTTGTGGAGGCAAGTCACCAAGTCATGATGGCTTCACCATGGTTGTTTTATCTTCCAGCTGTGTTAGAGGAGGGTAAGGCGAATGTGATGGCGGCCTTAAAAGAGTTCCCAGCAGGGGAATTAGAGTGGAGCAATTGAGTGCTTCCTTTATTTCCTTGATCTGAAGATTGAAGTGCAGGGAATTTTTGATTTGATACAGATCAGCCTTGTGGAGAGTTTATACTAGGTGATTGCAAAGGTAGTCAAACCACCTGCCATTTAGAAAATGGCACAGACAAATACGGGCCCATATGTGCAACATGCAAAAGAAACTTTCAGTTGGCATTCAAGCCTTTTCCATGTCAACTTTGCGAACCAGTTCAGTCTCACCCTTAGTATGTCCTCCAGGCATTGATTGGATATAAGTATTACATCCAAGTTTGTTTTTTGCGAAGTTACTGTTGAAGGAGTGGGACTCTAACCTGGCATTTAGGTGACCATATTGAAGTCATTATATCTGCCTTATGAATCCTGGAGAAAGACTTGAATCTTCTGCTTATGCATACATAAACCGTATATGACTAATGAGGTCATATACGGTCTATGAAGTTCCTTTATGATCCTTGAAACGCAGTTACAGATCCTTTGCATGCTCAAACAACTAATTGACTGATACCCATCCAAATTTATATACACACATAAAGACTAAATTGGAGGTCTTCTCTTTTTAGGATTTGAACTTTTAGTTCCAAATGGAAAAAGGAATGGTAACAGATTTTGTATTATGAAATGGCAAGTTCTAGGCTAAGGGTGTGTTTGATAACCCAATTAAGCACTTAAAACTTAAAGTTTTTAATGAATTTAATTAAGTGTGTTTGATAATGCTAAATCTTGTATCACTTAAAAAATTAATCCTTACCAAAAATAGACTAAAATTTTAAGTCAGGGTAGACTTACTTAATGCTGATCACTTAACTCTAAGTGAGGTGGTTAAAAGTTAGGGCTAATTACACTAATATCTCTGAGGTTAGGGTGTAATTACAGTCAAGGACACTAAGTTTTAAAATGTAACATTCCGTGACCAAATACTTTTAAAATGTATCGTCCATGTCCATCTGTCAGGGTTCCGTCCAAAAAGTGTATTTTTTTGTGATGTCATCAATACTTATTTTTAAAATGACGATACTACTCGTACTGTATATACTAAATATTTTTAAATTGAGATTTCAAGCCTTGATGTAAAGATTAGGGTTTGAAAACCCTAAAACAAATGCAATATATTTCATCAAAATTTCTCAATTGCATCAAAACCCTAAGGGTCTTAATCTGTAAATTAGGGTTTCAAAACCCTAATTTGCAATTAAGGGTTCTGCAAATCACTGAACTCCTCCCCAAGCGCCGGCAGCCCTTTCCCCTCGCCCCATGCCGTCAGTCCCCTCCCCTCGCCTCATGGCGGCAGCCCGCTCCCCTTGCCCTATGCCGGAGAATCAGTCATTCATTAAACACGTCGTCTGTTCGCAGTACATCCCCTTGCCCACACCTCGTCTGACTTTCACGCGGTGGCTTAGTCAGATTGTGACCTTCGAAATCTCCGGGTAATTGAGCAGATCCATACATGTGGCAGCTAGTTACCAAAGCCCCCCTAAACGGAAGAGGGGGGGGGGGGGGGAAGGGGTGCAGCGGTCGATGATTTCTCCGGTGAATCTGTTGCGGTCTAACTGGGCGAGTTGGGGAGGAATTGAGCTGGTCGGTTGGTTGTAGTCTAGCTCGAGATGGCGATGGCGGCTGGAATCTGGCCGGAGATGTTGGCTTGGAAGACTGTGAGAGCATTGATACCCGGGGGGTAGGGGAGAGTAAACAATAAAGTTTTTTATCTTTTTTTTTTGGGCTAATAAAGATGAAGTAATGGCAAAAATAAGGTTCCAACTTAGGGACAATAAAGTCTTTTCATTGAAACCGTTAAGGTTTTTACGATTCCGTTTGGTCAACAGATACAAGTGTAATTTGATCAAACTATTGTCTTTGTTTGTAATTATACCCTAACCTTAGGGACATAGGTCTAATTAGTTTGCTGGCAATACCGCCTCCACCACAATATAACCCCTACCACAATGATTATTTTCTTTTGCTACCACCACCACAATTACCATGACCTAGCTACTATCACCACTGACACCGACACCGACACCACTACAAGGACACCGCCACCTCAACCATACCGCCGCTGTTGTCACTATGTCCATTTTCGCCAAAATCAACTAAAGATCCACCATTTTACAACCACTACCATGACTGCCATATTGCCGCCTATCGTTATCATCACAATTACCAATACCACGTCTTCACACTCCATTACCGCCACCATTGGCACCTTTTTGCGGTCGCCACCAACACGATTTTAGCTCCCCCTTAAAAAAAAAGTTATAAAGTACATAAACAAATGCATAATTTTTGGTAAAATGGATAAATTTGTAAATAAACAATTTTCAGACATCTGTTTTTGGTTTACCAAACAGGTCAACTTATTTTTCAGTAAAAATTTAGTGCTTAAAATTTTCAGTTTTACGAATTCAGTGCTTAACTTTGTCAGCACTTAAATTTTAGTTTTATCAAACAACCTCTAAATGAAGATTTAAACTAAAGAAATGGAACTAGAAACCTTTGATTTGAACTGAGAACCAGCATAAATTACGAGCTATTATAATGAGGGCAAAAGCACAAGACCTTTGCAGAGGATGCATTTAGTATGTCAGTCACTTCCTTCCTAGTGTTATTGATTTTTTGGCGATGGTAGATCTTGATTCAAAAGTGTAATGCGTTTCTGTTCTGTTTTGTTAGTTTTTGCTTATCTAATACTTGTCCATCTCATGGCACTGCTATCCTTCTATTATTCGGTCTCTGAATCTGGATGGAATGGAAATATGATGAACTTTCTGATAGCAGATATCTACTGGGCCTGAAGCACGTCAAGTTGCTGGTCCTGCAACTCCAGCTCAGATCAAGAATTTTACATTATGTCAGCAACTACAAGAGATCCATACACGCGTATCATCTATCATGAGAGGACTGCCCCCTATTGCCTCAGAAATCTTGTCAGCGTCACTTGGTACAATATATGGTGTTGCATGCGACTCAGTTACATCGTTATTCCAAGGGATGCTTGACCGTTTAGAGTCTTGCATCTTGCAAATACATGAACAAAATTTCGGCGCCTTTGGCGTGGATGCAGCTATGGATAATAATGCATCACCTTACATGGAGGAACTGCAGAAGTGTATAACTCACTTCCGCAGGGAATTCTTGTCAAGGATGCTGCCTACTTCGGCAAATGCCGTCTTGGCAGGTACAGAAACCTTATGCACTAGGCTTGTCAGGACAATGGCTTCTCGGGTTCTGATGTTCTTCATTAGGCATGCTTCTCTGGTTAGACCTCTCTCCGAATCAGGCAAGCTGAGAATGGCCAGGGACATGGCTGAGTTGGAATTAGCAGTGGGCCAGAACTTGTTCCCAGTAGAACAGCTAGGTCCACCGTACCGAGCCCTTCGTGCATTGCGGCCTGTTATTTTCTTGGAAACATCTCAATTGGGTGCATCCTCTCTTCTTCAAGATCTGCCATTAAGTGTCATACTTCACCATCTCTATTCTAGAGGCCCAGAGGAATTGCAGTCACCGATGCAGAGGAATAAACTTACGCCTGTGCAATACTTTTTATGGTTGGATTCTCAGGGTGAGGATCAGATCTGGAAAGGCATTAAAGCTACACTTGATGATTATGCTGCAAAAGTAAGGGCAAGAGGAGACAAGGAATTCAATCCTGTATATCCTCTGATACTGCGACTGGGGTCATCTCTATCAGATAATTCTCCCGTGCCCCAAAGACCTTGATAAACTGGATATTTCATGTAAATCGTTCTCTATAGACCAGAGCGCCCCTCACTGGGCTGTCGCCTCATAGTATTGTTGCAGATGCGAGCCAAAAGAAAAGTATTTCATGCTATAGTTCATGCCTATTCAGGGTGCTCAAGGGACCAAAAGCTATTTATTCGTTCGATGGCAGTTTTGACCCTCTAAAGGTATCATGTTTCCTTCTGTACACCTAACATTTTTCAGCTTTTTGGTTTTGTTTCCATTTGTTCCGTCTCCCATTCATTTGTAGTGGATATTGTGCCCATAAATATCCTTCTATACACGACCACAAACTGAGAAAGAAGGGCCTGTATAGGATCCCTTCCCTTTTTCTGTTTTCATTTGCAAACTGGCTTCTTTAGGTTTATCTTTAAAGCTAGCAAATTTGGGAAACACCTGCTGCGCTATGAAGGGGTGTTGTAAAAGCTTTAGTGGCGCTTTCTGTCGCTTCTGTATTTGCTACTATTATTGAATTGAGCGACATTGTTTTGTCGCTGATCCATGCAGCGGTGGCAGAATGAGGATCTATCCATTTCCTCGCCCCTTTTTGTCCCTGCATAACCAGGGACGCGCTTTTTAATGAACTTTGGTCTTGATCTCACCTCCTTTCATTCTTCAACTGATGAAAAGTTTCAAGAGCGATCAAGATATTGTCTGAAATAAGCCTTCCTGGGATAAAGGCACTCAAAAAATTTGAAATGATGTTGGGAAGAATCCGTTTCAGCCGGTTAATTAAGACTGTAGCGACAATTACATATGCAACATTGCACAGGCTAATGGGTCGAAAGCTATTTTGGTGGATTTTTCGACCTTGGGGATCAGCACTATATGTAATGCCCGGAACTTTTATTGTCAATAATTTTTTTTATATCTTAATATAATAAAATTGGGGACTTTTTGTCAGATTAAAATTTATGGAAAGAAAAAAAAAATTCATGGGTTTCTAAGAAAATTCCTTTTTGTGTTAGTAAGGATACTCCAGTGTAGTCTTTAGCCGTTAAAGACCCTTTTATCCGAAAAATTCACCTAGTCATTTGAAAGGGTGTTTTGAGTTATTTTTGGATTTGTAATGTTACGTTAGGTTTGGTAATTTATATAAGTTCGGGGGCGTTATACCCGTATGGTTTATCGTTTAGGTTTCAATAGAGGAGAGTTAGAATTGGATTTTAAGCAAGTATCAGAACTAGTTGTCAAGTCAGGTAAACTCCTGTCATGTTCCTCCGTATATCATATTTTACAAAATATGTAACCATATACATGATTCCATCAAATGAAAGTTCTCAAAGTCTTTGTTTTTTCTTATGCTTTCATGTTAAATTGTTTGATGAAAATATGAGCTAAAAATGCCATGGAATATTTCTACGAGTAGTTGTTTTAAAGTTAATATGTTGAATGAGATGGTGAATTTGGCTTGGTTGTTGTAAACCATATCCACGGGAAAAAGTTTGATTGTGGGTCCTGGCCGACTGGATTATATGTTGACACACAATACTGTTGCTCGTGGTTCGTCCCGCGTTCACAATAATATAGATCAGGCAATCAGACATGCGAAAATAAGATATGCGAAGAATGCAGCCAGGGTAAAACAAACTGTTGCATAAAAAACATAAAAAATTGTCGAATAGAAGAAATTACAGAAAACGAAGAAGAATATCTTCAAATAGATAACAACGACATTTATAACAAAGATAGAATAAATTACAACTTAATAAGCTATTTTTCAAATAAACATGATATTCTTAACGCTATAGAAAAGTTATTCTTTATAGGAGAAGACCCCATTAAAAGATGGGACCTAAACAAAATATACTGTAAGTTAGATATTATAAACCCAGACTATATTGTTAAGACTGCTAATATAGAAGCAAGTAGTTTAGACACTGAAGACTTTAAAATGCATATTAAAGAACTTATACAATTAGGAGTAATCAGATCTAGTAACAGTCCACACAGATCAGCAGCGTTTATAGTTAGAAACCATGCTGAGATAATTAGAAACAAGAGTAGGATGGTAATCAATTATAAAAGACTAAATGATAATATAAGAGACGATAGTTATAACATCCCTAATAAGACTTTTCTTTTAAGTAAAATACAAGGTAAAAGAATTTTTAGTAAATTTGACTGTAAATCTGGTTTTTACCAAATTAAAATGTGGCTCGAAGACATTAAGTGGACCGCATTCACTACACCCGAAGGCCTCTACGAATGGCTAGTAATGCCTTTTGGCCTCAAGACAGCCCCAAGTATCTTCCAACGAAAAATGGATGATATTTTTAGACCTTACAATGAATTTATCTTAGTATATATTGATGACATTTTAATATGTAGTAAAAATGATACTGAACACATTGCGCACCTAGATTTAGCATTTAAATTATTTGAAAAACATGGCTTGATTCTTAGTCAGAAAAAAGTCGAATTATTTAAAACAAATGTTAAATTCTTAGGAATGGAAATAGGGAATGGTAGAATTAAATTACAAGAACATATAGCCAAAAAGATTCTACAATTTCCAGACAAACTTGAAGGATTAAAACAAATACAAGCATTTTTAGGCTTACTAAATCAGGCTAGAATGTATTTCAAAGACCTGAGTAAACTAATAGGACCTTTATATAATAAGACTCGTAAAAATGGTCAAAGACATTTTAATACAGAAGATATTAACCTTATAAAAACTTTAAAAGACAAAGTAAAACAATTACCCGACTTATATTTACCATTAGAAACAGATTATTTAATAGTTCAAACAGACGGTTGCAAAGAAGGCTGGGGAGCAGTCTTATATTGCAAACCAAATAAATATAGCAGTAAAAAAGAAGAAAGATTATGCAGATACGCAAGCGGTAAATATAAAGAAAGTAACCAATATTTGACAAGTTTAGATTTTGAATTACTTGCTATTATTTATGCCTTAGAACATTTCAAGGCATTATTAATTTCAAAACATGAATTTAGTATTAGAACTGATTGTGAAGCAATAGTAAGGTATAATAAAAACAAAGATGCTAGATATACAAATAGATGGGTAAAGTTTTTAGCAACCCTTAGCAATTACCGTTTAGACAAAATAGAGTGGCAACACATAAAAGGAAAAGACAACACTTTAGCAGATTTATTATCTCGCAAATTATTACAATAATATTTTGTTTTACAGGATGACTCCTTTTCAAGTCAGACTCTATCTTCGTCAGACATTTAGGAGAATTCAGAGACTCGAAGCTCATCTTCAATTTTTATATGAATTTGAGACAGATGGAGATGAAGAGTTAGAAATTTTTAAACAAAATCGTATTGAAGCTACAAACGATTTCATTCAAGTCTGTAAGAATGAATTCGATTGGCTTGGAGGAGTATTTTGTAGATAAAAACAATTATCTTTGTAATAATAAAATCTTCCTTTTAATAAAGATTTTTACTGCCTTACAAGCATATCTATAGACAAATTTTTGTAATTGTGCAGGACAAATGACATCCTCCTCTGATGGACGCTCTAGACAAGCTCATTTCGCCAATCAGACAAATCCGTCATTTCCAGTACTTTATACAAGCTATGTAGACAATTCAGGCACCAGTAGGATTAATTTTGATGGTAGTAATTTAGGAATTCTACATGTAGGAAGTAAATTTCAAGTAAAAGACCCCAAGTTAGGACCGTTTCCCATAGACCAGGTCACTCTTTTAGACAACCTTTGGCAAGCATTTATTCGTAAAGACAATGGATGGTTTGTTAATTCTTTAAACGGTTTAGCAGCCTATTTTCATAAACTTAGAGATACAAGAAAATATAACTTTTATTGTGTTTTTAAAGGGCAGCAACTCGGTATATACAAACATTGGCCCGAAGCCATGGCACATGGCGTAGGTAATCATACAAGACCTTGGTATAAAGGTACACAAACGTATGAAGAAGCTCATAAACTCATGACAGCACACTATGGTGTGAATTATTTTATAAGTCCTGAATGTACTACATCCTCCTCTACAATTGTCCATTTCTCTGGAACACCAATTCCTTCTTCTTCCGGCTCACAATTTTGCGCAAATTGTGATGTCTTAATTAAACATTATAATTTCTTAAAAAGAACCACAGACCAGTTAGCAGTAGATAAACAGCAGTTAGAACAACAGCTTTCCAGTGTTAAAACTCAGTTACAAGTTTATGAACTAGAAACTATGGACTGGAAAACAAAATACTATACTTTAGTAAGATCCAAGTCCACACAATCCTCTACGTCCGGAGTTAAAGGCGTAGCTAGTCCTGTTCTACAGGCAACAGGTAAAGACAAATCAAGTCCTGTGACAGTTGGAAATTTACTCAAAATTTCTGAAAATCATATTAGTTCGGGAGAAAGAGCTACTAGTCCAGCCCCACAGGTAGCTGGTAAAGACTTATCAAATCCTGAGACCCCTGTCCGTTTGGGAAAAATGGAAAAAAGACGCAAGGCGCTCAAGGATGCGAAGAAACGGAACCTTCAAGTAGACGCTTTCAAGAGACAGACAGCACAAATGATTTTAGATTTATTGCAAGACTTTGACAAAAAGAATGGCGGTCAAGCGAACCAAGACAATCAAGAGTTCGCGCAGAAGCCAAATACAAGTGACGAAGAAGAAGACTTCAGCAAGAACTTCTCAAGATTTTGCCAAGCTCTGACGAATCGTCATCCTCCAGCTCAAACAAGAAGACAGCCAAAGGAAAGGAAAAAGCTAAAGGACAAAGATGATGGAATATGCTTTTCCACCGCTTTTCCACCACCTGCAACTTTTGAACTTTCGGCACAAGAAGACTCCTGCAACTTTTGAACTTTCGGCACAAGGAGACTGAAGACTTTACTTTCGGCAAATAATGACAGACACGGAATCAATCTTTTTCCTGTACACTTTAAGACTTATGTGAAATTATTGTACTTTAAAAGGAGAGTTTGTCCAAATGTAAAACTTAGTGGACGACAGCTTTAGGATTAGTAGACAGCTGTAAAGCTTTCAATTGTGTTGTATAGCTTTAGCTCGGTCTATATAAGGCCTTAGACACTTCAATTGTAAATAGGCTTTTCGGCATATGCTTTTCTGCAATCCTCTCTGAGATCAATAAAATTCCTTTGCTCTCAAAATTCTCTTGTTGATGCGCACAACCTTAAAAGACTAAGAAGCGTTCAAGTTGTTCTCTTTCTTGCTTTCAAGTAAGTTCTTTATTTTATTCAACTAATTTAGTTATTTTGGGGTGAACACGCTCAAGAGGTGAAATGTCATCCAGGAATTGAAAGGGAAAAATCTCATTAACTTAACATGTCATAGAGCAGATAATATAGGATAGACTTAGAGATTACATGGCATTTGCTTGATAAAAAGAGACTCTGCCTAATTTGTTTTTCAAAAAACCGATTATGCTTACCACGGAGTGTTTAAAATGTTTTTCCAAAATTCACCTTTAGGTTTTAAGCAAAAGCGGGAGCGAGTCGCTTAGGGTAGTTGCCGAGTGATGGCTTTGAAACCCGTTAGACTAACGCATGCCCTGAGTTTTAAACCAAAGAGGGAAGATTTTTGAAAGGTATTTTAAAAAAGCTCACCCCAGCATCCTGAAGTCTTTTGAAATCACAAATTTTTAACCAGACTTTCTATTTATTAAGCTTCTGCCATCTCTTCTCTAAATCTGCTCTCTATTCCACTGTTTTTCTATGAAATGTTCAGTTTTTTCTAAAAATGGAGTACGCGGTCTAACCGGAGACCCTCGTCTTTTCGAAAACGAAGAATTTTGGATGGACACCAGACGTCAATAAGGCCCTGCCTGGCACCCCCCAGTTTGGGTGTTGACGATTGGTATAATGAAATCCGGGCTTCTTCTCTTAGAAGGGCTTAGGTGTTTTTCCGGCCAACCTTCCCCCATTTTGGTATCAGAGCCATAAATCCTTGGGTTTTGGTTTTGATGAGAATTTTCCTAAGTAAAGGAGATGACTGAGTAACCCAGAGCAAGTAGCCCCGGTCAAATTGCTGAAATGAGTAATCTTAGAGAAAGCATGCATTTAGCCAGAATGGAAGACAATTATGAAGAATTTCGTAGATTTTTTGCTGTTATTCAACTTATTGAAGATACAAATTCTAATATTAAGTTTCATATTTCTGAACGTACTTTACCTTTAAAATACAATCCTTTGATGTCTTATGTTCGTAGCCTATTAAATTTAGATGTTATGATTGCAAGTTTAAATTCTTATTTAATGTTTTTAATAGCTTTTTATATATGCTTTAAAGACACGGATAACAATAGTTATTATCACAATGAGTACGTTAGAAATAGAACTAATAGACCAAATATAGATCTTTTTAGGCAAATGTCTGAAAGACATGAAGCTAATGCTTTAGAAAATATAACAGACCATATACATAATTTACAAATAAATAGAGAAGTAAACTCTAGTGAAGATATTTTAGGTAGCACGGATACAGACAGTGTAAATCTACCTAGTTAATATGGAAAGAAGTAGAAATTTAAATTTCGAACCTCCTCAAGATCCTTTTAGTTTCGAAGACATGATAAATGATTATAATCTAGATCAACAGATGAGAATAGACATCTTAGATAATTTTAACAAATTCTTTAATACCTTAGAAACAATAGATTTTACAAATGATAGAATAAAACATTATATAGATACCGATTGTATCACCCTTTTATACAATCCTTTATCTTTTTACATTAGATATTTTCTAAATTTAGATTCCTTATTAGAAGACTTTGATATATTTTTCCAACACCTTATAGGTTTTTATATACAATTGAAAGATCAACAAAACAATTCACTCTATTATAGCGAAATTCATCGTAGACTTAGACAAATAGATGAAGAATCACGCTTAGAAAGTTTAGGCGTACCTATAGATGTAATTAATAATATGAATGCCTTAAATATAAACAATGAGGTTGAAGATACAAACGAAGATAATAATACAGATTATAACGCAAGTGATAATGATTACCCATGGGATGAAGAAGCCATGACCAATCTCGACAACGCCTTTGAAACATAAAATGAGTAGTAACAATAGACCAGTAGATCCTTCATTTTATAGTGATTATACTGAAGATACTATGACATATAATTCTACACCTGAAGAAAATACAATTCAATTCAATCGTTTTTATACTGCTTTAAATCGCATTCACTACGTTAATAATAGATTAAAATTATTAATGCAACTAGGAAGACTAAGATTTGTTCCTAGACCCTTACAAACTTATGGACATTTGTTTATAACCTTAGAAAATGATTTTCTACAAGTTAATGCATATTTAGAAGGACTCTTAAGACATATTAGAACACAGTTAGATGATGAATCTTATGATAATTATATGAGTCAATTACGTTTAAGTAATCTGCAAACACTTATGATACAGCAACAAGAAAATAATAGACAAACTAGAAGAAATTTATATTTACCCTATTAAAATGTCTAAAAACATAGAATATCTCAATATACAAACAGATCAACATAGTCTTAAAATAATAAGAGAAAATTTAGATTATATTAAAAACATGTTACAATCTAACTTAGATAAACCCAAACATAATAATTTAGACTATATACAAAAACAACTTGAAGAAATTAGGCAAGAACTAAGAGAAAGTAAACAAAAAATACAGAATATGGAAAAACAAAATGTTAGAATAGAAAATAATTTAAGACAATATTTTAACATACAGGGAATAGAATATAAATGAGTAGCTCTAAAGAATACGAAGCAAATTTAGATTATAAGCAAGCCTTCCTCGAAAGTAATAATTATATAACTCCATCAGAAGGCTTATCAAGAAACAGTTTAGGAACTCCAAATGAAATAGTATCTAGAAAACAAAATAACATTATTATCCTTTTATTAATAAATTGCTTAGAAAAATTAGACAAATTAGAACACATCATGACACAGAAAAAAGATAAAGAAATAGTTACGACAGATATTGAAGAATTATGCTCTAAATTAAATAATATTAAAATAGACAAAAGAAAAAATTCTAAAACAAAAGAGGCATTAAAATTTTTAGTCTATGATAAGAAACAATAGTAATATTTTAGGAAGAGGTAATGCAGAAGACAGAAATAGAACAGAAGTACTCGCAACAGAAACTAGAAGAAGAAATGAAAATACAGTAGGTAATAGAGTTCTAAGACTATTTAGAAATCCTCCTGCACCCATAGCTTCCTTAGAACAAGTCATAGACATAGATAGACAAATTGAACAATTTAGACAAAATAGGCTAGACTTAATTTCTCCACAAATTTTATATCAAAATAATGCAAATTTAAGTCAAACAAGACTCTTTATGCACTATAGAGAAACTCAAAATAGATGCATAGGAGAAGATACAGTAAGCATAAATTTAATACATCCAGACTCTGAGCAAGATTTGATCAGAGGAAATTTAAATTTAACACACATAGGATTAATAGTTATTGGTATTAAAGGATTAACAAGAAGAGATACAGGTGCTAAAGTATTTTTAGCTATAGTAGATGAGAGATTTACGAGTGAGCAAGCAATTCTAGGAGCAATAGAAGTTGATATGAACAACAATGGTGGCATATTCTATTGTGCACCAGACTTTTGCTTAAATACAAGAGATTTTGCTAGAAACATTAAAATTAAAATAATGACAAAAGGATATGAAGATTTTCAGCAAGGTAAAAATCTTCTAATCTGTACTTCCTTTATAGGTAAACTCACACAAAATAGTCAAGTAGGATATCAATTAAGTATAGAAGATACAGCTAAGTTTATCATCAATAGAGGAATTAGACTTTTACCTCCTTACAAAGTAAATTCTTTAGAAAATTCAGGCCAAGAATGGCAAGTAGACAAAATATTAGGAACTAGTTCATCTACAAGTATAGTACCCACAGACAGTTTTTGGTATCGTAATACGTCAGGCAGAATGTCTGTTAGATTCACAAATTACGTTGAAGCAATGAATAACCCAGACACTCAAGAAACCGAAACAGATGAATAATTTAGACGTCTTTAAAACAACAGATTTTAAAATATTAAATCAAAAAATAGGAACTACGTTTATAGGAAGAGGAATTAGTATACAACAATTACAAGAATTTATACAACTCGTTGAACGAGAAGAAAGTTTAGATATCTTCAATCAACCTGAAGAAATTATAACATATATAGACTCGGATATAATGAAAGACTTAAAAGACCTAGATCTAAGCCAAGCTTTTATCTCGCAACCCGTTCATATAGATATATGTGAACCGGAAATAAATTATAAAACTGAGTTAGACAATAAAATTGATAAAGCATTGGAAGAAATAGAAACTATAAGACAAAAAGATTATAATCTTTTAGAAGATATTAATCTAAAAGAAGAAGAAGAATTTTTAAAAAATATATATCTAGAAGAAATAAGTATAGAAGAAGAATTTTTAAACAATTATGAATTATATTCTACTACAGAAGGAACCATAGAGGACTATTTAAACAACAAAATAAATTCATATATAGACGCAAATTCTATCACAATAGAAGATGTTGAAGAATTAGAAGAAACAAATGATGCAGAATCTGTTACAACTCAAATTTCTTTAAGAAATACCAAATTTAACCTAATGAATGAAACTCCATACATTCTTATGGACGAAAGTGGTGGTTCAGGAACCACACATAATCAAAATAATGATGGTAGTAGATTCTATACAACTCAACCTACAAATAGACCACAATATGCATATGGCAATCTACCAAGACAAAGTGCAACAATAGAAAATACAAAATATGAAAGACCAAATTATAGACCCAAAGGTAAAAAACATCCTTTAGAACAAAATTTTAAAATACAAAAGGCAGCAGAACCTTTTATTTTAAATATAACTGCAGTTGATCCACAACAAAGAACTAATTATATACAAGTATGGAAAGATGCAGTAGTAGCAAATTTCATTACTAAACAGTCAGATAATTTAGAAACAGGAGAAGAAATGATAAGATACATGATACAATTCTTAGGACCAATAGCTAAAGCTAATTTTGAAGAATGGCAGCAAGCCTATCCTAATGATTTAAAAGAAATGGCAGATTTAGGCCCCAATCCTTATAATTTTGTAAACACAATACAATTAATATTAACAGGAAGAAATCCCAATACTGGAGATGCTATTATACAAGTAGAAGCGGCTAGAAAATTAGAACAAGTACATCTATATAACTGGCATAATATAAAACATTTTATGCAAGAATACTATTATTTTGCCTCACAAAGTGGAAACATATACAACTCAAATGTTATAGACAAATTTCTATATAAATTACCAGGAGCTTTAGGACGAGAAATTAGTGAAACAATTAAAAAAGTTTACGAAAACCCGAATCAAAGACCAGCCTATTCCTTAGGAAGTGTCTTTGAACAAGTAATAGAAATTTTAGTTTCAAAGTGTACTAATATACAAATTGCTAGACAACTTAAAAATGAAACAAGCTTTTGTAAAGAAATATATACACCTCAACACTATGGTCAAGAAGAATCTAGACCTAAATATACTAGAAAGCCTTTGAGAAGGCCAAAACAACCTAGAAAGACGTATTTCCTACGAAAAAGTAGAGCTAGAAAACCTTTTTTAAATCCAAGACATGTTAGAAAATATGACAATAGACGCATCTATAAAAATAAAATTACATGTTATTCATGCGGAGAACCTGATCATTTAAGTTCTAGTTGTCCTAGAAGACAAAATAATAATAATTTCAAATCTATGATAGTTAATAATACAAATGAAGATTTACTAGAAGTAGATGAAACGTTAAGTGATACTGAAAGTATTTATAGTATCAAATCTATAGAAGAATACGCAGAAGACATTTGTTCTTTAAGTAGCAATGATGAGGAAGAAGTGCTTCCCGTCGAAACTACTGATCAAATAGACATGTTTATAAACTCCTTAAAACAATCTAATATCTATAATTTTATGTTTAAACCCTCAGAACAAAACTTAAACACAGAAGACAATTGTCAACACCAATGGGAATTAGGAAAAGGTTTAGACACCAATACATGTTATATCTGTAAATGGTATCCCGCCATTAAAGTAAGATGCAAATGCAATTTATGCTATAAAGAAGCATGCACTAAATGCCTAAAACAAAAATACAATTTAGACATCAGTAAAACAAATACGTCTAAATCAACACAAGATAACACTTATTACGATAAGAATGTTAATAGACGATTAGAATATTTAGAACAAAAAATAATACAAATTGAAGATACCTTAGCTCATATTAAAGAAAATCTCATAGAAACTATAAATTTAGATGATCCTAATAAACAGCTAATGCAAGAATTTAATATTGACAAATTTTGTACACAAACAAGATTTAATAATCTAGTAACTATTAGACTACAGATTATACACCATAAAAAACGTGTAGAAACTAATGCAATTATTGACACTGGCTGTACAATTATAGTACTAGATCCTTCTATAATTAACAGTGATTATATAAAAATCCTAGACAAACCAGTAACTGGAGTTGGTTTTTCCAACACTCCAATTCAATACACTACATATATTACTAATGCAACTATCACCTTTTTAACCCCATGTAATACACAATCAAAACCATATTTACTTAAACATGCATTTTGTGCTCCTATTTTACATCAAGAGGGCAAAATTATCCTTGGGATAAATTTCTTATTAGCAAATAATAATACAATTACAATTTCAAAAGACTTTTTTCAAATTGCACAACAAACTACTCAAACACCTATTAATATTGACACACCCTCAGAGTACGCTCAGAAGCGTGGTGGGACTTACATAGAACTTAAAGGCAAAAATAAGACATGCGAAAATAAGATATGCGAAGAATGCAGCCAGGGTAAAACAAACTGTTGCATAAAAAACATAAAAAATTGTCGAATAGAAGAAATTACAGAAAACGAAGAAGAATATCTTCAAATAGATAACAACGACATTTATAACAAAGATAGAATAAATTACAACTTAATAAGCTATTTTTCAAATAAACATGATATTCTTAACGCTATAGAAAAGTTATTCTTTATAGGAGAAGACCCCATTAAAAGATGGGACCTAAACAAAATATACTGTAAGTTAGATATTATAAACCCAGACTATATTGTTAAGACTGCTAATATAGAAGCAAGTAGTTTAGACACTGAAGACTTTAAAATGCATATTAAAGAACTTATACAATTAGGAGTAATCAGATCTAGTAACAGTCCACACAGATCAGCAGCGTTTATAGTTAGAAACCATGCTGAGATAATTAGAAACAAGAGTAGGATGGTAATCAATTATAAAAGACTAAATGATAATATAAGATACGATAGTTATAACATCCCTAATAAGACTTTTCTTTTAAGTAAAATACAAGGTAAAAGAATTTTTAGTAAATTTGACTGTAAATCTGGTTTTTACCAAATTAAAATGTGGCCCGAAGACATTAAGTGGACCGCATTCACTACACCCGAAGGCCTCTACGAATGGCTAGTAATGCCTTTTGGCCTCAAGACAGCCCCAAGTATCTTCCAACGAAAAATGGATGATATTTTTAGACCTTACAATGAATTTATCTTAGTATATATTGATGATATTTTAATATGTAGTAAAAATGATACGAACACATTGCGCACCTAGATTTAGCATTTAAATTATTTGAAAAACATGGCTTGATTCTTAGTAAGAAAAAAGTCGAATTATTTAAAACAAATGTTAAATTCTTAGGAATGGAAATAGGGAATGGTAGAATTAAATTACAAGAACATATAGCCAAAAAGATTCTACAATTTCCAGACAAACTTGAAGGATTAAAACAAATACAAGCATTTTTAGGCTTACTAAATCAGGCTAGAATGTATTTCAAAGACCTGAGTAAACTAATAGGACCTTTATATAATAAGACTCGTAAAAATGGTCAAAGACATTTTAATACAGAAGATATTAACCTTATAAAAACTTTAAAAGACAAAGTAAAACAATTACCCGACTTATATTTACCATTAGAAACAGATTATTTAATAGTTCAAACAGACGGTTGCAAAGAAGGCTGGGGAGCAGTCTTATATTGCAAACCAAATAAATATAGCAGTAAAAAAGAAGAAAGATTATGCAGATACGCAAGCGGTAAATATAAAGAAAGTAACCAATATTTGACAAGTTTAGATTTTGAATTACTTGCTATTATTTATGCCTTAGAACATTTCAAGGCATTATTAATTTCAAAACATGAATTTAGTATTAGAACTGATTGTGAAGCAATAGTAAGGTATAATAAAAACAAAGATGCTAGATATACAAATAGATGGGTAAAGTTTTTAGCAACCCTTAGCAATTACCGTTTAGACAAAATAGAGTGGCAACACATAAAAGGAAAAGACAACACTTTAGCAGATTTATTATCTCGCAAATTATTACAATAATATTTTGTTTTACAGGATGACTCCTTTTCAAGTCAGACTCTATCTTCGTCAGACATTTAGGAGAATTCAGAGACTCGAAGCTCATCTTCAATTTTTATATGAATTTGAGACAGATGGAGATGAAGAGTTAGAAATTTTTAAACAAAATCGTATTGAAGCTACAAACGATTTCATTCAAGTCTGTAAGAATGAATTCGATTGGCTTGGAGGAGTATTTTGTAGATAAAAACAATTATCTTTGTAATAATAAAATCTTCCTTTTAATAAAGATTTTTACTGCCTTACAAGCATATCTATAGACAAATTTTTGTAATTGTGCAGGACAAATGACATCCTCCTCTGATGGACGCTCTAGACAAGCTCATTTCGCCAATCAGACAAATCCGTCATTTCCAGTACTTTATACAAGCTATGTAGACAATTCAGGCACCAGTAGGATTAATTTTGATGGTAGTAATTTAGGAATTCTACATGTAGGAAGTAAATTTCAAGTAAAAGACCCCAAGTTAGGACCGTTTCCCATAGACCAGGTCACTCTTTTAGACAACCTTTGGCAAGCATTTATTCGTAAAGACAATGGATGGTTTGTTAATTCTTTAAACGGTTTAGCAGCCTATTTTCATAAACTTAGAGATACAAGAAAATATAACTTTTATTGTGTTTTTAAAGGGCAGCAACCCGGTATATACAAACATTGGCCCGAAGCCATGGCACATGGCGTAGGTAATCATACAAGACCTTGGTATAAAGGTACACAAACGTATGAAGAAGCTCATAAACTCATGACAGCACACTATGGTGTGAATTATTTTATAAGTCCTGAATGTACTACATCCTCCTCTACAATTGTCCCTTTCTCTGGAACACCAATTCCTTCTTCTTCCGGCTCACAATTTTGCGCAAATTGTGATGTCTTAATTAAACATTATAATTTCTTAAAAAGAACCACAGACCAGTTAGCAGTAGATAAACAGCAGTTAGAACAACAGCTTTCCAGTGTTAAAACTCAGTTACAAGTTTATGAACTAGAAACTATGGACTGGAAAACAAAATACTATACTTTAGTAAGATCCAAGTCCACACAATCCTCTACGTCCGGAGTTAAAGGCGTAGCTAGTCCTGTTCTACAGGCAACAGGTAAAGACAAATCAAGTCCTGTGACAGTTGGAAATTTACTCAAAATTTCTGAAAATCCTATTAGTTCGGGAGAAGAGCTACTAGTCCAGCCCCACAGGTAGCTGGTAAAGACTTATCAAATCCTGAGACCCCTGTCCGTTTGGGAAAAATGGAAAAAAGACGCAAGGCGCTCAAGGATGCGAAGAAACGGAACCTTCAAGTAGACGCTTTCAAGAGACAGACAGCACAAATGATTTTAGATTTATTGCAAGACTTTGACAAAAAGAATGGCGGTCAAGCGAACCAAGACAGTCAAGAGTTCGCGCAGAAGCCAAATACAAGTGACGAAGAAAGAAGACTTCAGCAAGAACTTCTCAAGATTTTGCCAAGCTCTGACGAATCGTCATCCTCCAGCTCAAACAAGAAGACAGCCAAAGGAAAGGAAAAAGCTAAAGGACAAAGATGATGGAATATGCTTTTCCACCACCTGCAACTTTTGAACTTTCGGCACAAGAAGACTCCTGCAACTTTTGAACTTTCGGCACAAGGAGACAGAAGACTTTACTTTCGGCAAATAATGACAGACACGGAATCAATCTTTTTCCTGTACACTTTAAGACTTATGTGAAATTATTGTACTTTAAAAAAAAAAAAGGAGAGTTTGTCCAAATGTAAAACTTAGTGGACGACAGCTTTAGGATTAGTAGACAGCTGTAAAGCTTTCAATTTTGTTGGATAGCTTTAGCTCGGTCTATATAAGGCCTTAGACACTTCAATTGTAAATAGGCTTTTCGGCATATGCTTTTCTGCAATCCTCTCTGAGATCAATAAAATTCCTTTGCTCTCAAAATTCTCTTGTTGATGCGCACAACCTTAAAAGACTAAGAAGCGTTCAAGTTGTTCTCTTTCTTGCTTTCAAGTAAGTTCTTTATTTTATTCAACTAATTTAGTTATTTTGGGGTGAACACGCTCAAGAGGTGAAATGTCATCCAGGAATTGAAAGGGAAAAATCTCATTAACTTAACATGTCATAGAGCAGATAATATAGGATAGACTTAGAGATTACATGGCATTTGCTTGATAAAAAGAGACTCTGCCTAATTTGTTTTTCAAAAAACCGATTATGCTTACCACGGAGTGTTTAAAATGTTTTTCCAAAATTCACCTTTAGGTTTTAAGCAAAAGCGGGAGCGAGTCGCTTAGGGTAGTTGCCGAGTGATGGCTTTGAAACCCGTTAGACTAACGCATGCCCTGAGTTTTAAACCAAAGAGGGAAGATTTTTGAAAGGTATTTTAAAAAAGCTCACCCCAGCATCCTGAAGTCTTTTGAAATCACAAATTTTTAACCAGACTTTCTATTTATTAAGCTTCTGCCATCTCTTCTCTAAATCTGCTCTCTATTCCACTGTTTTTCTATGAAATGTTCAGTTTTTTCTAAAAATGGAGTACGCGGTCTAACCGGAGACCCTCGTCTTTTCGAAAACGAAGAATTTTGGATGGACACCAGACGTCAATAAGGCCCTGCCTGGCACCCCCCAGTTTGGGTGTTGACGATTGGTATAACGAAATCCGGGCTTCTTCTCTTAGAAGGGCTTAGGTGTTTTTCCTAACCTTCCCCCATTTTGGTATCAAAGCCATAAATCCTTGGGTTTTGGTATCAGAGCCATATATATATATATATATATATATATATATATATATATATATATATATATATATATATATATATATATATATATATATATA
>JAVXUP010004905.1:0-24612 GCA_033070095.1 Escallonia herrerae | reverse complement strand
TGGCATTTTTGAAGAAAAGGATGTCCTGACTACCTATTTAGTATTGTGGACGGTTCTAGATGGGCTGGAAAAAAGGGGGCTTTCCCAGTCCTAGCTGTGATTCAGCCGCGTATACACATATGCAGCCCCTATTGCCAGAGCATTAAGGGCCTTAGCGAAAGCAATGTTGTGGGTAGAAAAAGGAACAGACAAAAATAATCCCAGTCTCAAAGAAGGGGGGGGGGGGGGCAAAGTAGTACCCTCGAAGCTCCTTTCCCCTTTTCTTCCGCTCTCTTCAATCACATCCTGCATCCTCCAACCAATGCTGCCACCTCCACCAGCCACCCTTTCCTCCACATACTATGCCATCACCATTCCCACCACTACAACCACATCCTCTTGCCAGAGACAGAAGTTAGAAACGTATCGAATTCGTTTGATAAATTATCTCTCATTTTCCGGTGGTGGGTTGAATTGGAATGGTGGGAAGGTGTGGATGGTGGTTGTTGGCAGTGGAGGGGGTGAAGGAAGTGATCTAGATCTGGTATTTTATAATGCGTTGAAAATCTGGCGGTGGAGGGTAATCATGACAGGGTGCTGTATACTTAGAGCTGCATTACAAAATTGGCATTTTATTTTGGGTGAAAAAAGATGGTAGTTATGGCTGTGAAATGAGGATTGTCCATGGTGGTGCCATGTTGGTTGGTCGTGGATAGTCTGAAGGCTTATTTGCAACTGCCTTTGGTAATGGGCTGGGTTCGTCAGGTTTTGGGGGTGTGCTTTGTGGGTTTCTGTTTCGTGGAGGGTTAGGCTGTGAAAGGGGGTGGGAGGAGGTGGTGGTGGTGTTGGTGTTAGTTTTGTAGGGGGAGAGAAGGTGGCTGGTGGTGGCAGCGGCTGTGGTTGGGTTTGTGGGTAGAAGAGGAAAAGGGGAAAAGAGCTTGTGTGGGGGGTTTTTTGGGAACTGAGGGGGTAGTTTCATCTGCTCCTTTTTTTTTTTTAATAATTGGGATGTGTTCTCTTCTGCTAGTGGCTATTTGCTATTTGCAGCCTTGCAAGTCTAATAAATTGGTTTCAATTAGTCAGAAAATTGGTTTTTATATTTTGTCATACTATATCCATTCGTGAAGTTTGACATTATCTGATTATTATCTTGTAATCCTTTTCACCTCATATCCTTTGTTTTATCTTGATGAATGCCACCTGTTCTTGCTAACTGGTTCAGTCATGGATGTTTTTCTAATCTTAGGTTTCCTCGTACTCTTTTCTTGCGCTTTGTGAAGTTTACTGTTTTCTCCTATTTGTTTCAGTTCTTCGAACTTATTGACGACGTTTTTTTTTTTTTTTTTTTTTCAGGCAGAGCGGACTAATGAGAGGTTCAAGCAGGTAGAGAACTTACTTTTTTTTCCCCTTCTTCTATGATTTGTTACCAAGGAAGATCGTCCTAAGGCTAGATGGCAGTGTCTCGATCAAAAGTTCTTAAAATAGAAGTTTAATGCTGAAGAATGTCTGAAATTACAGATATGACATTGCATAACCATTATGGTTAATCTGGCCTAGTGTTTTGCCTTTTAGGCTTTGATTTTTCTTGAAGGTTTTCTACCCATAATATTTTGTACTGTTACAGTCTTTTAATGTTTTTGTTTCCTGGCAGAGCTTTGCGTCATATTGTCTTGGACAAACCCATTTGTAGACCTTGCAGTAGAACTGAGTTTTAAACAGTAGAGTAGTGTGCTAAGTCGACGAGAAGTCTTGATTTCTGACCACAGACGATATAGGACCCTTGTGATGAGCAATAAATAATTTGCAGAAACATCTCATTCTTCCTCTGGACTTCGTTTACATGCAGCTCATGGAGAAAGTTGTTCCAGTTGTTGAGAAGCGGAGACCTGCACGTATGCTCCGCAAAGTTCGCTCCATGCATTGGTAGTTTATGTATTTCACGCATGAGGTATGAGGATCAAATTCCTTACTCCGATGTGGGAAAGGGAAATAGGCAGACCTTACGAGTGAAGCATCTTCCAGTGAGTCAGATGTACCCTTCGCTGTTTCTTTTGACAGGTTTCTTCTATAGGGTAATTGCACTTGGGATATTCGTTGCTGCTGAAGATTGACGAGTGGCTTCATATAAATGAGAAGTGTCTAGTTGATTATTGTAGTTAGCGATTGTTGCAATACGAGCCTCAGTTCCCTGTAGTGCCGAGGTTAGGGATAGAGGATCCTTGGGATACTGTATGAATGTATTAGTGGCGTTCCAGGGTTCTTCCAAATCTATATTTCAAAATTTGAGGGCTCGAAGTTCTTGCCTAACCTTTAAACTCAGAAACAGGGAAAACTGTATGATGTAAATAGTCGGAACCGTTTCGCTTAACTCCTTTTGTTGTAAAACACAAACTTTAGTGACAAATAAGTGTGAATGTAAACTTCCAGTATCGCCCATTGTAAAGACGTACGCTGAGGTTGCAGCACATGCTTTTATAAGCAGTCAAATATGGGGTTTATTGTTGCACTATGCATGCAATTAGAGCAATTCGGTCGTGCTTCTGTCCCCCTGTGAACAGTTTTACTTTGAGAAAAGATTTTTGGTAATATTATCTTCCTCGGACTAGATAAAATGTGTGTGTGCGTGTTATCAAGGTCCCTTTGGAACTTTTCACACAGTACTCTGTTTCCCTGTTTTTGTCTTTACTTCCTGTCATTTTATGCACTTTCTATTCTTTTGGTGCTGGCAGTCAGCCCCACGCATCCAAAGGTTAAACATTATAACAACTTTTAAGGGTTCCCTTGGGTCAGTGGTGTTTAGCTGGTGTCCCTTGTGCCTTGGTATTAAGGTTTTTATCATTTCAGTTTGGAGGTTCAGTCTAATTGAATTGTTAAGATGCAGGACTCGCACGGTTCATCTCAGTTTTGATTTTTGTAAAAGTTCAAAATTTTGTTTTGTCAAATAAAGTTTGAAAACTATTTCTTTTGCCATGAAAGGGTTGCCTTAAACGAGGACATTTGGTGCATCATTTTAAGAGATGATTGTATATAATCAAGCTTGAAGTAACATCGTCATATATGGACTGGAGTCGACCACAATTAGATATATATATATATATATATATATATATATATATATATATATATATATATAACTTTGCAGATTTAAAGTCTATAGTTTGCAGATATTAGTTTGATTATGTATTTGGTTAATTGTTAAGAGTACGGGTACGACAATTACAAAATCATTTTATTAATGAAATGTTTCTACTATTACGCTAAAGAAAGTGCCACAAGGGAGGTCGGGATGAGCTAAACCAGAAACAATCTCGACACGTTTCTCACTTTCTGTATCCATGCTAGTGAAGTGCGAGGTCCTATATTGTTTGGGCGCCAGAGGTTATGAAAGTAGTAGGTCTTTGGTTACTCTTATGTCATAATTGAATGAACCTTTGAAGGAGGAAGAAAGGACACATGAGGGCTCTTAACACAGGGTATTACCATTCATTTTCTTTTTTTTTGGTACCATATGACTCTTTGAAGATTTTATTCTTACCGTAAAATATTTTGGGAATCTCTTGACAATCTCCTACCGGAGTAAAGACTATAAAAATCTCAAAAGGATGCAAAAGAGAGCAACTTGACTCCTTTTCCGTCTGCATACACGACGGAAAGTTGGGTTAACAACATTAAATACGGAGACTAATCATTTTAGAATAATTAACCCCATCATCACTCATCACGCACAGTGTGTGTGTGTGTGTTACCATTCTCAATGTAGGAATTTGTTAGAAACAAAATCATTCCACCTTTTACAGTAAAACAAGTGGTAATAAGTGCACAATCTCCGATATCACTGGCACCCATTCAAACCTTTCCCGTGAAAAGCCCAACACGCCTGACACTCCTCTTTTAACACGCCCACAAGGCCACAGCCCTCCCTCACTCTTTCATAGCCCCTGTTTCTTTCCAGTTTCCAAATTCACCACAAACCAAAGGCAAAAAAGAGAAGAAACAAAGACACAAAGTCCCCTCTCACAGAAGCATGGAAGTCTCCTCTGTGCTTGTTTTCTTCTTGTTTAGTCTTCTCTTCCAACATGGTCACTGTTCAACAGTCGTAGTGGATGGTGTTTCAGAATGGAAGAACCCCACTGTTCAAACAGGGGACTCTGTTAGTAAGTACTGATGAAAGTGCTAAGTGCAGGGTTTAGATTTGCTTTGTGGTTGCAGTGCAAGATTTTACTATATACCAGTTAGTACTAATTATCTAATAGTACTTCACATTTTAAGGTAATTCCGGCTAATTGTACTTCTGTGAATGATTTTGGTCTTACCTCTATGTTTTCAGTTTTCAAGCACAAGTATCACTACAATCTCTACATTTTCCAGAATAGGGGGGCCTTTGACCTCTGCAACTTCACTCAAGCTACACTTCTCATCAAACCCAATTCTGCCTCCTTCACGGTACACCTCTGTGTGTGTGTGTGTGTGTGTTACTTTCCCACCGAAAGAAGGTTGCGAAGTGTCACTCCCTTCTCTTGTTAATGATGAAGATATGATATGGATGGCTTTTGTAAGGCAAATAGGCAATGCCATGAGTGTTTACCCCATCTTTTGCGAGGATTGCGTTGGCAATAATGATAAGCTCTATCATGGATAGGCAGTCAGTGGTGCCTTTAATGCCAAAACAATTTGGCTAAATCACTCGTATCACTACTCACTGAAAAAATTTGATGGTTTCACGTTCCATGTTATTACTAGTAAATTATTATACTGTTTCTCAATGTGGGATGGTGAAGTGAGTAAAGTTCAGTGTTTTGCTCTTTTCAAAGTTCACTTTTTAAATTTCAATTGGAAACACTTGATAGCAGTATAGTTGATCTTCTAATAAGAGTAACATAAGACGCTTTACAAGCAACTATAAGTGTCTTCTTTTTCTTTTTCTTTTTTTGGGTTTGTTTTTGACCGGCTCTACAATTGGTTCACATACCCCTAAGATGCGCCATGAAGATGGAGGGCTTTCTAAATTCTTATTTCAAAAGTTTCCCCTTATTTTTCTTTACTGTGAATAGAATTGCATGTATGCTCTGTTGGTTTACGGATCGAAACCAGCTACCTTAAAGTTATCCTATGGTCGGTCTCTGTCATTTCTCTCGCTCCTTGACGTTAAAGTTTCCCCTTGCTGTTCCTACTTTCTTTGACTCTTAACTGACAAGAGTGTGCCACGTCATTTAGCCAGGCAAGTAGTTGCTTGTTAAGATGTCTAATTGGTTGCATAACTGTGTCTGAATTTGACAATGTGTTTCTCACTTAGTATCATATGTGAAAAAAATGCGTTTCATTTTGCAACAAATTAAACACTAAATTCTTTGATTATCTTCTTGTTATGGCATGAAGTGGCACCCATCACGTCCAGGATTCTTCTACTTTTCTTTTACCAATGGGTCCACCAAAGCTTGCCAAGACGGCAAGAAACTAGCTGTGAAGGTTTCCCTCTCACCACCGGAAAATTTGGCCCCAACACCAGAAGTAGCTCCGATGGCAGCTCCACCACCTAGCTTTGGCGGCAGCATTGTTTCGTCTTCCCCAGCTTACCCTTGGCCTTTTCGTCCAAGAGAAACTACTTCTTCTTCGCCGGGTCCTGCACCAAGTGCAACTTTTCCGGCTAGCAGCCCCTCCATAGTCCCGGATAACAAAGGCACTGGCAGCGGTGGTGGTGGAGGTGGTGATAACATACCATTTATCAATAGTAATCCAGCAGTGCCTCTACCCACGGGTGAAGTGGACTCTGCTACCATACGCCCTATTCCAACTTCCTCAGCTAAGGTAACCTCAACCACACTTCTACTTTATGCTTTCTCTTAATGTACATGTATGGTTTAGTTTGTTAGTTCAGGACTCGGTTCCTTCGTAAAGTTTGTACGTACTTCTAGTTTCCATAGGAAGGACTGTCTCTAATTATGTAGCTCATGTCAAAGTGCCTAGTTTGGAATGGACTCGAAGAAAGAACACCATGTCAAGGGGAACTTTCTTTACAAGGCTTTCTAGAATTGCTCCCCCACTTTTAACTACTCCCTTCAAAGATTTATATGGATTATCATAGTTTTAGCTATTGACCCTTTTAATGACAATTAAAATGCTGCCTTAATTTGTTTTGCCAAATAATGGAAAAGCTAAGGTCTTAATTTAATGTACAAACAAAACAACTCTATAACATAGTAAAACTTTTGGTATTCTCAAGACTTTATGTAATTACCCTTTTGAAACTCCGAAGTGAAAGGTTGAATAAAAATACTGTATATAAAGAGCACATGGGTAGGTGCAGCTGGGTGTGTGTGTGTAGGCAAATAACACACTCCTGTATGATTGTAGCAATTAAGTTAATGATGGTGTTTTTGATTGGATTCAAATTTTGGGTGGATGTGCAGGTGGTGGGGTTTGTAGCAGTTCAAAGAGCTGTGTGTTGTGTGGTCCTCTTGGTGCTGATATGAAGAGCAGGGGAGGGAGAGAGAGGGAGAGTTTATCATTTATGTATGTAAAGAGATCTTGGTGGGGCTAACATGCGCTGGGGACTGGGGTCTGGGGTTTTGAATCTAAAGTAGCTTTAAAAAGGGTGATGAGTGATGTAATGTAGAATGGCCATCTTTTGACCCTACTTTGGAATCATTACCGCTTTGTTCTCTACACTTTAGTTGCCATGCAATCGATTACTCCTTTGTTTTCTGTTTCTTTATCTGCTTCTGTTGATCCTTCTTTAATCCTGCCATGATTTTTATTCAATGAACTTTCTAAGCCCCCAAGTTCCGCTTGTGAAATTTGTGTCTTTGAAATGCCTGTCCTTGTGTTTGGGCATCTCCAAGTTTCAATCAATTTGGAGTATTGACTTTCCAGAAATCTCAATAATCATCAACAGCCGAACCAAACATTGAAATCAACGAAGAGAAAACATAAATTAAGAGGAGAGTAGCGATCGAAAGACGAAAACGTAAAAGAGAAAGAGATGATCAAAACCTTGAGGAGTTGTGCAGGAGATGGGACTTCGTTCTCTCCGGTCAAGGAATGGTGGGTACTTGTTTCGGATACGGCGGGTACCAGCGGCTTCTCCGTCGTATCTGGACTGGGTCTTTGGCTCCGTCTCGGTGAAGCTTCTCCGTTGATGTCGGTAGATATGGGAAGGGCGTGAGAATGAAGTGAGGAGCTATTATTCATGGAAGGTAGAGGAGATAAATGAGAGAGAGAGAGAGAGAGAGAGAGAGAGAGAGAGAGAGGAGATCTAGGAGACTATCTCCGACTAGACATCGCAGCTAGGCGTCAGAAGGTCGGCCAAAAAACTGTGAACAGTGGAAAGGATTTCATCAAAGTTGGCCACCCCCTCCTGATTTTCAACCTGAAAAAATGATACAAAGAGTTAAGTATTGGACTGCAACCATCTGGTTGCATTGCAGAGAAAGCAACAAGGATACCAGCCAAATTTAATCACCAAGGAATAGTCTTGGAGACAAAAGATATTATCACAGCTATATCAGCAAATGCCTTATTCTACTCCGCATGAAGAACATTCTGAAAAGCAAATCAAAATAGAGATGGCCATTCTTGGAAATATTCAAGTGGGCAACAGAATATTGTTTGTTAAATTTCATATGCTGAACTAACTGGCATCGAGTTCCAGTCTTGAAACTCTGAAGTCTGAAGGCACTGAAACCAATGACTGATATGCACGTGATACTGAAGGGGCTATAACGAAAGAGGGCAAAGAGCCTCAACTCTCGTCTCACCAAGGCGTTACTAGTAAAGTGATTTCACCGACCTCTCTTGTGACTTGTCTAGCCTCGGTACCTCTGGCATGTTGCTAGGGTGGACGTCTTTAGCAAATGAATATAAGTTGTAGCTATGTATGTATTTTTTGCCACTGAATAGGCAGAGGATTTTTAGATGCTTCCTGCCAATTGTCCTACAGTAATCTCATAGCATAATCAACTGCTTCAAAACATTACACTAGAGAGAGAGACACAACATTTTCCTTTCTCCACGGTGCACCAGCAATTGCCATTTAGTCAGGTGAAGTACAAAATGAAGAAATAAAGTTGAAACACTAGGCCATGCAAGTTACTCCCTGAAGTTTAGCTCTACTGTTCCTTTTTCTTTGGTTGGTTTTGCGTCCTGATGAAGTTTATTACAAACACAATCAGTGAGACAAGTAAGCCTGTTCCCGCCTGTTAATAAATTGGGTCAATGGACCCATTATCCGCCCACTAACAGATAATGTGTATTTGTTAGTCTGGATAATTACAGTTAATTAGAGGATATTTATCTCCTAAGTGTTTGAGGTAAATACATCTTTATCTCCTAAGAGTTGGAGGTAAAGCCAGTCTCTAATTGTATCTCTATATAAAGGCTAGAGATATCCCAATAATAAAAGGAAGTCATAGCAATAATCCCTCTCTCTATAGCACTCTCTCTAGAGCAATCACCAAGCTCTAGGATTTGGTTCGTGGACGAAGAACTCGACTCTAGTAGCCGTTTTCGTACCTGCGAAAAAGATCAAGCGCGTTGGAGGCTCGTAACAACAAGGATCCTACGTCGGAATTTTCGAAGACTTCGTACGGTATGTTTTCGAACCCATTACGTGTTACGTGGTAGCACGATAATTGTTGTAATCGTTTCAACATTGGTATCAGAGCATGATTACTTGTTGATTCGCCTTTAACATGCTAGATTAAATAATGTGCATGTTACGATTTTTTCCGGATACATGAATGAGACCCATTATTAAAATTCGAAATTTATTGAGCATGTTTTTCTGAAAAATAATTAGATGTTTTTGTTCTCCTATGGTTGAGGATGAACTCCATAAAATTTCGTGATTTTTGGATGCATGATTTGTGAGAAATCACGATTTTATTTTTCAAGAAAACTGTGGTTTTTTCGAGTTTTGGGACTCAAATTCGGAGTATGATATTCTGTTTTTATCATGATCGGTTGGTACATAATTAATCTATGTTGTATAAGCTTTCCAACGATATATCGTACGCATTATTTGGCTTAAAAACGAGAGAGATATGGCATCCCGAAGTTGGCATCGCGACATGGCGGCGCTGGAAAAATTAGGGTTTTCCTACGAAGATGATGAACAGTGTCCCACGCGCGCCACGCGCTCAAGCCGAGCCGTACACGCGCCACACGCGCAAAGTCGCGCCGAAACGAGCCGTCACGCTCATCCACGCGCCAGCGTTGCTGAGCCCAGGCGCGAAACGCGCCCACGCGCTCTCACGCGCCAGCAAGGCTGCGTCCACGAGCCCACGCGCTCCACGCGCGCGTGCCTGCCACGCGCCTGCTCCACGAATAGCTGCGCTGTCCCACGCGCACGGCGGCGCGTGGAGGCGCGTGCAGGCTGTTTTTTGGCCGGTGATCGTCACCGCCGGCGAGTGGAGCCTTGTCATGCCTTCTGAAAATTTTCAATGGTGCTGAATTACCTTTATACCCTCTGTGTGTGTTCTGTTTAATTTTTAAACGACTTTTTCTATGAAAAATTAACTTTAAAATTTTGTTTTATACACACAGAATTTTTATTTAATTTCAGAGGGCATATTAAGGATAAATTTACTGTTTGCCAATTTTTTAGGATTTATCTCTCAGTTTTTGGTCATTTGTGAGTATTTTTGTGGTACTTTTGTGGTTCCCAAAAATACGAATAATGCGTAAATATTATTTTTTGCACTTCGTGAGTAGCAATAAATATTTTTGGAGAGTTATATGACATAGATAAATTATGTCTAATTTGTTACATGCTTGCCTTGATTTGTGTTATGGTTTAAATATACTTTTGAGGTATATTTGTTGGGTTTTTGGTAAATCCACACTTTTAAACCATTTATATTTTCAAGGCCCTTGTCGCCCGTTTTCCTTGGGAGGAGAATGTGGCCTATTCATCCATTTTATTACCCTGTAACTTCTTATTTGAGTATGCTAGTTTTAGGTTAAATGGATGGATATTAGATTGGCATTCTAAAGAAACTTATGTTTAATGTGTTTACTCTTGCTTTAAGAAAATTCTTTTGAGAATAATGTGCTGTGCGGCATCTCCATTTGTTTTATTGGAGTAGTTTGTAGTAGGATTCTCAAAGATGTTGTATTCTGCTATTTCCCTGTATATTTCGAGAAAGCCTTGTACGGGGATGTAATTTCGCACGCACATTATTCAAACCAGAATTTTCTTAGCATAAGTTATTAGAATGCCAATAGGGCTCAATGGAGTCCTTGCAAATTTAATTGCATGGTGCAATTTTATATTGTTCTAAATTATCATGTGGATGATTTATTATATTGTGGCTTATATGATGATGAAATTTATTGCGAAAAATTACTTGAAAAATATTTTTCCCAACTCACATACATGGGAGATGATTACGAGCTTAGCAGATTTTCGATTTCATGATGTGAGGAAGGATTATGTTTTTCATTTGAATTTTTTGAAATAAAAATAAGGATGTATAATTAATGTCTTTTCCTTGCGCAATCTAATGTAGTGAATATAATGGCCACCAAAAATGTCATAGCTGATCTCGTTAAGGGTGAGAAACTTAACGGAGATAATTATGACGTTTGGCACAAAAAGATGAAATTCATGCTGAACGAACAAGAGCTCGAGGAGCACTTGACCAAGGAGATGGTCGCGCCAACTGAGGCGCAACCCCTAAGAGACCACACTGCCTACCAGAAATGGAATCAGAAAGATCGTAGTGCGCGCTACACCTTGTTGAGCAGCTTGCAAAATGATCTAATCGGGCAGTATGATGAACTTCCAACTTGCAAAGCTTTATGGGAGCAGCTCAAGTTCTCTTTTGGTGGAACCTCAACTACGCGGCTTCGTAGCCTTGTGATTAAGTTTGAGGAGTACACAAAAGACCCTAAACATACCATGAGTGAACATCTAAGGATGATGTCCAATATGATTGGTAAGCTAAGGGATGCTGGCCATGCGCTCACAGATGAGCAGCAAGTCAGAGCTGTCATAAGGTCCCTTCCTGCCTCATGGGCCAATATGAAACAGATATTGACCCACAGTGAAAACATCAAGAACTTTTCTGATGTTTCACAGCATGTCATCCTTGAGGACGAGACTCGAGATACTGACAAGACCCTTGCTTATGTCGCCCAAGGGGGATCGCGCAATGCAAATGGCAAGCGCGAAAGACAAAGTAAGAAAGGTAAGAAAGGCGAGGCTAGCACTTCTGCGCCAAAGGAAGGAAAAATGAAGAAACGCAAGAGAGGAAAACGTGGTGGGAAAAAGGATCTGTCTAAAGTTAAATGCTTCAACTGTCAACAGAAAGGACACTTCGCTCGTGATTGCACTGAGCCGAAGAAGGTACTTTCAGAATCTCTCTCTCAGTTATATGTTTCCTCACATGTGATGGTTGCTCATTCCCAACCTGTGTGGTTTGTGGATACAGGTGCAACAAAACATGTAGCACGTGATCGAGAGGGGTTCGTAGATTATCACCGGATTCCAGCGGGTAGCAAACATATCTTCATGGGAAACAATAGTTCCGAAGAGGTGCTAGGGGTTGGTTCTTACCAGCTCAAGTTGCGCACTGGGCGCACATTGATTCTAGAGGATGTGCGATATGCACCCACAGTTCGGCTTAATCTACTTTCAGTTACTGCTTTATTAGACAGTGGTTTTTCCTTTATTTTTAGGGGTAATAAGTTGGACATTTTTTTGGATGATGTTTTGTTCGGACATGGTTTTCGCATGGATAGTCTTTTTCAATTGGATTTAATTGATTCTCAGTCTTCTTATTCTTATGTGGTGAATGATAATATTGTGAATGATTCTACCACCTGGCATGCAAGACTGGGCCACATAGGCCAAGATAGAATGACTCGTTTGGCTAGAGAAGGCCTTTTAGGCCCACTCGCAAAAGTCAATCTACAAACTTGTGAGGCTTGTTTGGCCGGTAAAGCATGCAGGAAGCCTTTTGGAAAGGCTGTGAGAGCAACTCAACCACTTGAGCTAGTTCACTCTGATATATGCGGACCTATGAGTGTAAAGGCACGCCATGGCGCCTCTTATTTCCTTACACTGATAGACGATTATACGCGATATGGTTATGTGTATCTGATATCTCACCGCTACGAAGCTTTGGACTGTTTCAAACGCTTTGTAGCTGAGGTTGAGAATCAGAAAGAGAAGAATTTAAAAACTCTTCGCACTGACCGAGGACGCGAATATTTGTCAGATCACTTCAAGAAGTTTTGTGAGGAAAAGGGGATACGCAGGCAACTTACTATTCCTAATACTCCACAACAAAATGGTGTTGCGGAAAGAAGGAATAGAACATTGTTAGACATGGTTAGGTCTATGATGGCGCAAGCAAACCTTCCTATATCTTTTTGGGGGGATGCCCTTTTGACTGCAGCCTATATACTTAATCGTGTGCCTTCACAGTCAGTCAAATCCACCCCTTATGAGCTTTGGAATGACCAAAAGCCAAATTTGGATAACTTGCGCCCATGGGGCTCAGCAGGTTATGTTCACAGTACTTCTCATAAGTATGGGAAACTAGGGCCTAGAGCAAAGAAGAGTATCTTTCTAAGGTATTCTGAAAACTCTAAAGGTTATGTAATGTATGGTGAACATCCAAATGGTGGAAGGACTGAAATAGAGTCTCGTGATGTCGATTTCATAGAGAGTGATTTTCCTAGCATTGGAGATGCGAGTAAGAATCTTGACCTCTATGAGTTAGAGGAGGTTGAACCCACTTTACCATCTTCAAGCGAAGGTGGGGAATTAGTTCCTCATCCGGTTGTCGCTGAAGATAGTGTAAGTGACCTTCAACCTAGTGGGAGTATCCCAGACAGTGGGAGCACACCACAAGGACCATCAGGTCAACAAGATTCTCAACTGCGCAGAGGTGCACGAGGAAGAGTTCCACGTCGTCGTTTTGAGATTGACGGTGAAATTCTTATGTGCACTCCAAATGATGAGGACGAGCCTACTTCTGTGGAAGAAGCCTTATCTTCATCTGCTAGAAATGAGTGGATGGCTGCAATGAAGGATGAGTTAAGCTCAATGGAAAAGAATCGAGTCTGGGAGTTGATTGACCTTCCGCCAGGGCGCAAGACTATTGGAAACAAGTGGGTTTTTAAAGTCAAACGCAAGGTAGATGGGTTAATCGACAAGTATAAGGCACGTCTTGTGGCGAAAGGCTATACCCAACTGCGGGGTGTGGACTATGAAGATACTTTCTCCCCAGTGGTGAGATTTGCTTCAATTCGTCTGATCCTAGCTATTGTCGCCCAGCAGGATTTAGAACTTTTTCATATGGATGTTAAGACTGCGTTTCTCAATGGAGAACTAGACGAAGAGATTTATATGGCTCAACCCGAGGGTTTTGAAGTCAAAGGACATGAGCGCAAAGTTTGCCGTCTCAAACGTTCTATATATGGTCTCAAACAATCGTCTAGGCAGTGGTACTTTAGGTTTCATCATGCCATTACCTCTATAGGTTTTGAAATGATTGAACAAGACCATTGCGTTTACGTAAAACGATCCAAGAAAAATATTCTAATCCTTTCTTTGTATGTGGATGACATTCTTTTAGCTGGAAATGACATGAGTTCCATTGTCGCCACTAAGCAGTGGTTGTCCTCAACTTTTGAGATGAAGGACATGGGAGAAGCTAATTATGTGCTCGGGGTTAAAATCATACGTGATCGTCCAAAGAGACTTCTCGGTTTGTCTCAAGAGACATACATCAAGAAAGTCATTGAACGATTTCGTATGCATAACTCAAAACCCATAGACACTCCAATGGACAAGGCGTGTACTTTAACAACAGACCAATGCCCAAAGAATGATGAGGAAAAGAATCGGATGTCCAAAGTGCCTTACGCGGCTGCAGTTGGGAGTCTGATGTACGCTATGTTGTGTACGCGTCCAGACATCTGCTATGCCGTTGGAATGGTGAGTCGTTATCAGAGTAATCCTGGACCCGCTCATTGGAATGCGGTGAAGAGGATCCTTCGATACTTGCGTGGAACCGCTGATCTCGTCCTGTGTTATCATGGTGGAGACTTGAGACTGAGAGTATACAGCGATGCTGATTGGGGCGCTGATAGAGATGAGCGCATATCCACTTCGGGTGGAGCTATCTCTTGGCACAGCAAGAAAAAGTCTTGCATCGCCCTATCCACGATAGAGTCGGAGTATGTTGCTTGTTCAGCAGCAGTCCAGGAAACTGTTTGGTTGAGGTCATTCTTACAGGCTCTAGGGGTTACAGCTCATGCAGATGAGTCTGTCATTGTTCACTGTGTCAATACAGCTACCCTAGATTTTGTAACGGACCCCAAATATCAAACACATAGGCCTTCGTTATCACTTCATTAGAACTTTAGTTGCGCAAGGAGAGGTGTCCATGAAACATATACCTACTGGCAGAATGGTGGCTGATCCTTTGACCAAGCCCATTGCTAGAGATGTTTTCCTTTCTCACATTAGGAGTATGGGACTCCGTAGGTTTTGACATGTTTATGGCATCTTATGTGCTTGACATTTATTATATTAAATTTTCGTTCCTTGATTTGAGTTTATTATGGAATGAATGAATAATCTTTGTGATTACATATACATCCTTGTTGAGAGTGTCACCAGGCTCGAATTGACCCACTCACACGGGTAATTCACCTTGGCGCTAAGATAGCGAGCAAGATGAGACATAATTGTCTTAAGCGCCAAGTGGGCGAATAAGATGATACAGCTTATAAAGCAAACATGTCGCCTTAGTTGGAGCTAAGATGAGACCTAATAAATGTAGGTCGATCATAGAGTATCTCCACAACTCTATGTAGCCTGTTTACAGCCGAATGTGAGATTTCAGGCAGGCACTATGAGAGTGACTGGGCTGAAAAACTCAGGTTAGGCGCTTGTACAGCGACTAGACTTAGATTCGTATGGCGTATTTATTATACATTTATGTGACACGCCCTTGAGGGTTACGCCATAGCATGCAAATCATACTGCATGTGCTAAATGCAGACCGACAGTGGGAGTGACGAATGAATCCCTGCTTCGTCACTGTGTGAGCCACTTGGATCAAAATTTTTGATCATATATGGTACCCTTTTCACCTTAGACTATGTCATGAAGAGGATACTCAATGTCGCTACTTTAGCATGTACCCTTGGATCATGGATGATGCGGTCTCGCGGGGCATGTCTAGGAAAGCGGTTGGGTCTAATTGGAATGACATGAGGGCTTTGGGAAGAAAGTTCAATATTACATCATGTTGTGTGATTCATAGCCCGGGCGACTTTGTCGATTTTCGTTTCGATATGAGTCATGAATACATAACATATGAGAGGTTTAACACTGCTCATTATGAGGGATTTGAGAGTGTTTAATCTGGTGTAGTTGAACTATCTGGGGTACATACGAGATTTATTGGAGTGATGTATTGTGTTAGTTTGGTGATAACTTAATACAATACTCCTCAACTGGACATCCTTTCTCGTAGGTCGCACGTTCCATTTCCTGTATGAGGAGATGAGTGGACGAGAGATAAAGAGGGACTACGATTTATTTGCCCTGTGTGTGGGCGAGTGGGAGCTGTTAATAAATTGGGTCAATGGACCCATTATCCGCCCACTAACAGATAATGTGTATTTGTTAGTTTGGATAATTACAGTTAATTAGAGGATATTTATCTCCTAAGTGTTTGAGGTAAATACATCTTTATCTCCTAAGAGTTGGAGGTAAAGCCAGTCTCTAATTGTATCTCTATATAAAGGCTAGAGATATCCCAATAATAAAAGGAAGTCATAGCAATAATCCCTCTCTCTATAGCACTCTCTCTAGAGCAATCACCAAGCTCTAGGATTTGGTTCGTGGACGAAGAACTCGACTCTAGTAGCCGTTTTCGTACCTGCGAAAAAGATCAAGCGCGTTGGAGGCTCGTAACAACAAGGATCCTACGTCGGAATTTTCGAAGACTTCGTACGGTATGTTTTCGAACCCATTACGTGTTACGTGGTAGCACGATAATTGTTGTAATCGTTTCAACACCGCCAATATAGGTGTACTTATTTCAGCTTTTCTCGAAGGTGGTAGGTTCTTCTCCTTCTTTGTTGTTGAACCTGATTCAGCTTCAGCACTCGCTGCTCCTTGAATGTCTTCGCCAGCAGGATGTTTAAGCTGCGAAGTTTCAGCTTGAAGAGATCCCTTGTCATGTTTCCTTTCCTCGGGGCCAAGTTTTCCTATGTCTTCTCTATGTTTAGCTTGAAATTCTGCTGGGAACTGTCCGTCGGCCTGCTCAGGTTCTTGAAATTCTTCGACGTCTTCATTCTCTCTTCCATGAACTTCTTCGACAACAATTTGCAGAGATTCAGAACTCTTTTTCGAGCACTCTTCTTCTCTCATTTCCTCAATTTTTACGTTAGTTCCCCGTATCAACTTTGGCATTAGAATTGTCAAGTTCAATTTGTCTTCATTAAACTTTGCCTTGATTTTCTCCAAGACAAACCCATCAGGGATCTTGTAGGTCTTTCGAAATCCCCTTACCTGCATCTTATACACTTTCCAATCCTCTGTTATCATCTCCTGCGTTGCCTTTTCACCTCTTATCTCAATCCTAGTCCCATCTTCCTTTATCTCAATTTGTATATTCTTTCCTCTATAACCTACGTATATAAACTTCAATCACTTGAAAGATATGGAAGGTGTAAAAAGTAGAATCAAACGAGAGAGAAATAGAAAGAACCTTCGAGATGGCAGGTGAGGATGAACATGGTGTCCGATTCTCTATACAAGAAAATTGGAAATATTCCGTCTTTGGCAATCAGAATATCAGCATATGCAAGATCATCTATGAACTTTGTAAGCTTAAAACCCAATTCAACTTCCATTTTTCTGTCTCCTGTTCAATGAAGAGCAACAATGAGTTCGTATATAGGTGCGTATGCGAGTTAAGAATATATTCATTGCTTCAAGTCAAGGCATCTTAAAACAGCTGAATGTTTGCCATGGGGGAAGCTATCTCCATGCTGCCATTACCCAAAGCCAAAGTTAATGTAAGAAAAAGTTGGAATGGAGCCTTGCAAGAGAGAAGGTAGAGCTAGTTTCACAATTGTACCTCATTGTGATGTACGGTATGTAACAAGGAGGGGAGGGGGAGGGGGGAGCTCTATTTTCACACCCTAAATACTTTTTCACACCTTTACTATGTCGCTGAAAAGGGCATAAACGACGCACCATAATTTTTTTAGCATCAACGGAGGGTGTGAGAAAGCAAATTAGGGTGTGGATCGCAAAAATGAAACCTCTGTAGATGATTAAATCGGTTAGAAGTTGGTAGTTCAGCTCAGAGCTGCTCTTAGAGATATTTTAACTTGTAGGGCTGGTTTGCTGTACCTTGATTTGATAACCCCATTAACAACTTTAGCGGAATGTTTATCTAGGATTCATCATCTGAAGTAGAACCAGAGAGATAAACAAGAAATGTAATGCATTTTCATTCAATTTAGTAACATTATGTTTCTCTGACATTACAAGGCCAAGAATTTCAGACCTGCTTGACATGATTCCCCTTTGTTTATGCTTGTATTTTCCCATTTTTAGCTAACAATGGAAATAAGCAATAGGTGGTGTTTGTGGTTCATTTCTTGCTTAATGCAAGTGAATTACACCAGTAAAGGTAGAATTTCAGAGGAGAAACGTCCAACTGCGGTGTATGATATTTCCACGTTCTCCAATCCATTAAGAACAAATTTTGTATACAGATGTGCCGCCTTTGTCCAATCGAGTAACTGTCACTGCAATATACTGCACTCTGTTCATCAATAACAATGAAATGGAGATAAGAAACTGCACTGCCTCTTATTCCTTGTCTCGTAAGTCGTCGACTCTATTGTTCGTTTTGCTTGGTTGATTTTTTGATCTGATAAAGTGAATGGCAAACACTATTATGGAGACAAATAAGGCTGATCCTGCTAACAAAGGAGTACAGCACTTGGGCTTTCTCGGAGGGGGCTTCTCCGTCTGTGTTGATCTATCACTGAAGCTCTTTTCTTGCGCTGTTCCCAGAGATGATTGACTTTCAGCACTCGCTTTTTCTTCTTCCTTTCGTTCTTCTTGGATATCTGTTTCTGCAGATTTTTCTTCTTGACCTTCGTCTGTGGCATGTTTAAGGCGTAAATTTTCAGCTTGATCAACTGGCTTTTTGTATACAGGTTCTTCTTCTTGAATACAGTAGCTAGTTTTCTCGTGTATATATTCTTGCACTTCCATCTCACTTTCTACTCTAGGGAATCCACCAGGTGGCCTATGTTCTTGATTCATTTGGTGATCGGGTCCACTCATTGGCAATTCAACAGCCTCTTTAAGACTTTCCTGTTCTTCCAATCGATACTTCTGTGCTGCAATTTCTTCTTCTTGAGTTTCTTCCAAATCATGAAGCTCTTTAAGTTGCATTGCTTCAACAAGTTCTCCTTGTCTAGTTTGATGCGCTTCTGGCAACCTTTCTCTACTTTCATCAACTTCTTGGGCGGCATTAGTCTTCCGTTCTCTATATTCGTCTTGCTGCAATCCATTAACCTCATCAGCAACAATGTCCAGCGATTCAGAACGCGTTTTAGAAACCTCGTCTGCTTTGACTTCCTCAATTCTTACCCCAGTAATCCCTTTCACCAATTTTGGCATTGAAATTGTCAGTTTGGACTCATCTTCTCCATATTTCGCCTTGATTTTGTCCAGAACAACCCCTTCAGGAATTTTAAAAGCCTTTCTGAAACTCTTCATTTCCATCTCTTTCATGTACAGTCTCCATCCCACCATCACCGTCTCCTGAACCTGCTTTTCGCCACTTATTGCAATCCTAGTCCCATCCTCATTTATTTCAATCTTTATATTTCCTTTTTTATAGCCTGCAATTTTTAACCTTTATGCATTAGGAAGAAACAATTAGAGAAAAAGCATTCATGTGTAGTCAAGCGAAAAATAATCTTGGGTACATAGGATCGGGCTAAATTGCCAGTTCAATTCCCAAACTTGCAAAGCTCTCAAAAGAGCCTAATTTAGCTACGGAGTGTGTGAATTTCCCTCCACCCTGTATACACTCGCGAGTGCACAAATTTTGCTGACGTGTGCAGCCACAAGTACGTTGAGAGATAATTAGGACTACGCTAACGCTTGATCTGTATCTGCTCGCGTATATATATGTACACATCAAACATACATTAGGAGAGAGGAAAACCTTTGAGATGGGCAGTGAGGATGAACATGGTTTCAGTTTCTGTAGACAAGAAAAGAGGGCCTGCTCTATCTTTGGTGATCATCAGGTCGGCATAGGCAACATCATCAAGCACTTCGGTGAGCTTAAGCTCCATTCCAAGTTCCATGTTTGCAGTCTTTTGTGTGATCCTGGTTGATGAGTTTGCAGGAAAGAGCGAATGGGGAAGTTGTTAGGGAAAGACAAAAGTATTTGAGATGGACAAGTACATGCAAAGGCATAGCACATATTCCTTGCTTGAAGATCTCAGTGTTGTTAGGTTGGTTGAAACAATTAAAAGGTTATTTGCCATTGGAGGGAAGCTATCTTCAATCTGTGATTCTAAAGTTGATCCATGGTGAATGGAATACTACATTGGGTAGCCCTATTAGCACTTCCGATTCAGCTAATGGCACTTATGCTTGAATGCGTATCACCTGACTTAATTAACCGTAGGAGTGCTATTAGCTAATTGAAGAGTGCCATAGGGCTACCCATTTCATGCAGATCGACGGAAGCGAATTAGTAACGGTGAAGTTAACCGTGCTCATCTTACACCTCGAAGGAACTATCGGAGTATTGCTAGCTTAAATAATTCAGAGAGTAATATTTTGGTAGCATGATCTATACTAGAAACTTGCCTTTCTTTTTTTGGTAATAGGCCACCCAGGCAACTAAGAAAGAAACATCAGATGAAAATCAACCCATATCCAAACGATACCCAACATATCCTTTTTCGGTAACTTTGAATTTGACTTTGACCGAGTTTAAGAGTCGCATTTAGTTGAACATTAGTTTTGGCTTGAAACCAACTCGATCAATCCATTTATGTTTATCCAAACGGTACTCACGAGATCTTTTTTTGGTAACTTTGAATTTGACTTTGACCCAGTTTAAGAGTCGCATTTAGTTGAAAAATAGTTTTGGCTCGAAACCGACTCGATCAATCCATTTATGTTTGATATATACTATGACATTTGTTTGTACTTTTGTTACATAAGAGGAGACGATGATCTTGTGTCCAAATTGAGCTGAGTTACTTCAACTTAGCACTATTTATGCGAGACAGGGTAGAGTTGGCTGGTTCAATTTTAGGGAGAGATTATTAATTTTCAACAAGTATGCTTTGAATTTGATGGCCTCTTTTGCATTCCGAGTCGTGTTTTACATACTTTTACAAAGAGCAATCGAGGCGAACTAGATTACGGGGCATGGCAGGTTTGGGCTGCTAGGGTTCTATACAATTTTTTTTTTCAAAAATTCAGTCACCTTCTGACCCAAAATAATGTGACAGAGGTTTTCAACAAGTAGAACTTTGTGTAGAACAAAATGTAGACGTTTCGAACATCATGTTTTATTTTAATAGAAGACTTGAAAGTATATACATATCCTTTCCTCCTTTTTTTTATACTGAAAGTGGACGAGTAAAACTTAATTAACAATCATTTGTCAAATGATAAAGACCGCAACAAAATAGCGAATTAACCCTCATTTTTCACAAAGGAAGTTAAGTAGTATAGAGAAAGTTACGGCTTTATGTAAAAAACTATATAATTTTTTTTCTCTTGATCAATGCAATTTTCGATCCTCAGACGTCATTATTGCTCTTTTAGACACATTTAAAAGTAGAGAGCCTTCATTTACCGTCACTGCTTCATTTGTTCTATGTGTAAATGCATGTCAGAATCATAATAACTGAAATTGATTATCTTTTTTTATTATTAGACCATAATAATGATCAACTAAGGAGAGATTGAATGACCAGATCGATTGAATAGTAATATCAATATGAATAATTATATTATATATGAATGAATATATAGAAGACGAGTTTAGATCTAGTTTTACGTCAAATGTCTTTTTTTTAATTCTAAACTATCCCATAAAGTCTTACTTAAATTGGACTTTAGATAGAACTCTATCTAATTATCTAATTTAACTTTTATTATAACCTATTTGTTAATAAATTGGGTCAATGGACCCATTATCCGCCCACTAACAGATAATGTGTATTTGTTAGTCTGGATAATTACAGTTAATTAGAGGATATTTATCTCCTAAGTGTTTGAGGTAAATACATCTTTATCTCCTAAGAGTTGGAGGTAAAGCCAGTCTCTAATTGTATCTCTATATAAAGGCTAGAGATATCCCAATAAAAAAAGGAAGTCATAGCAATAATCCCTCTCTCTATAGCACTCTCTCTAGAGCAATCACCAAGCTCTAGGATTTGGTTCGTGGACGAAGAACTCGACTCTAGTAGCCGTTTTCGTACCTGCGAAAAAGATCAAGCGTGTTGGAGGCTCGTAACAACAAGGATCCTACGTCGGAATTTTTCGGAGACTTCGTACGGTATGTTTTCGAACCCATTACGTGTTACGTGGTAGCACGATGAATGTTGTAATCGTTTCAACATTGGTATCAGAGCATGATTACTTGTTGATTCGCCTTTAACATGCTAGATTAAATTATGTGCATGTTACGATTTTTTCCGGATACATGAATGAGACCCATTATTAAAATTCGAAATTTTTTGAGCATGTTTTTCTGAAAAATAATTAGATGATTTTGTTCTCCTATGGTTGAGGATGAACTTCATAAAATTTCGTGATTTTTGGATGCATGATTTGTGAGAAATCACGATTTTATTTTTCAAGAAAACTGTGGTTTTTTGAGTTTTGGGACTCAAATTCGGAGCATGATATTCTGTTTTTATCATGATCGGTTGGTACATAATTAATCTATGTTGTATAAGCTTTCCAACGATATATTGTACGCATTATTTGGCTTAAAAACGAGAGAGATATGGCATCCCGAAGTTGGCATCGCGGCATGGCGGCGGCTAAAAAAAAAAAAATTAGGGTTTTTTCACGAAGAAGTTGAACAGTGCACACAAGCCGTGACACGTGTCACGCGCCGATTGCGCCACTCGCTGACACGCGCCCCACGCGCCGAACGTGAGCCAAGCCATGCCCTGAAGCCGCGCAGCGAGACTGCTGTACGCGCGCCGCGCGCCACACGCGCGACACGCGCGGTGACTGCTGGACACGCGCGATCGGCTTCATCTCACGCGCCCCACGCACGCGTGGATACACGCGCGCCTTTGCCAGAAATCAGATTGAATCCCACGCGCAGTGGTGGCGCGTGGAGGCGCGTGCAGTCTGTTTTTTGGCCAGTGATCGTCACCGCCGGCGAGTGGAGCCTTATCGTGCCTTCTGAAAATTTGCAATGGTGTTGAATTACCTTTATACCCTCTGTGTGTGTTCTGTTTAATTTTTAAACGACTTTTTCTATGGAAAATTAACTTTAAAATTTTGTTTTATACACACAGAATTTTTATTTAATTCCAGAGGGCATATTAAGGATAAATTTACTGTTTGCCAATTTTTTAGGATTTATCTCTCAGTTTTTGGTCATTTGTGAGTATTTTTGTGGTACTTTTGTGGTTCCCAAAAATACGAATAATGCGTAAATATTATTTTTTGCACTTCGTGAATAGCAATAAATATTTTTGAAGAGTTATATGACATAGATAAATTATGTCTAATTTGTTACATGCTTGCCTTGATTTGTGTTATGGTTTAAATATACTTTTGAGATATATTTGTTGGGTTTTTGGTAAATCCACACTTTTAAACCATTTAATTTTCAAGGCCCTTGTCGCCCGTTTTCCTTGGAAGGAGAATGTGGCCTATTCATCCATTTTATTACCCTTTAACTTGTTATTTGAGCATGCTAGTTTTAGGTTAAATGGATGGATATTAGATTGGCATTCTAAAGAAACTTATGTTTATGTGTTTACTCTTGTTTTAAGAAAATTCTTTTGAGAATAATGTGCTGTGCGGCATCTCCATTTGTTTTATTGGAGTAGTTTGTAGTAGGATTCTCAAAGATGTTGTATTCTGCTATTTCCCTGTATATTTCGAGAAAGCCTTGTACGGGGATGTAATTTCGCACGCACATTATTCAAGCCAGAATTTTCTTAGCATAAGTTATTAGAATGCCAATAGGGCTCAATGGAGTCCTTGCAACTTTATTGCATGGTGCAATTTTATATTGTTCTAAATTATCATGTGGATGATTTATTATATTGTGGCTTATATGATGATGAAATTTATTGCGAAAAATTACTTGAAAAATATTTTTCCCAACTCACATACATGGGAGATGATTACGAGCTTAGCAAATTTTCGATTTCATGATGTGAGGAAGGATTATGTTTTTCATTTGAATTTTTTGAAATAAATAAAAGGATGTATAATTAATGTCTTTTCCTTGCGCAATCTAATGTAGTGAATATAATGGCCACCAAGAATGTCATAGCTGATCTCGTTAAGGGTGAGAAACTTAACGGAGATAATTATGACGTTTGGCACAAAAAGATGAAATTCATGCTGAACGAACAAGAGCTCGAGGAGCACTTGACCAAGGAGATGGTCGCGCCAACTGAGGCGCAACCCCTAAGAGACCACACTGCCTACCAGAAATGGAATCAGAAAGATCGTAGTGCGCGCTACACCTTGTTGAGCAGCTTGCAAAATGATCTAATCGGGCAGTATGATGAACTTCCAACTTGCAAAGCTTTATGGGAGCAGCTCAAGTTCTCTTTTGGTGGAACCTCAACTACGCGGCTTCGTAGCCTTGTGATTAAGTTTGAGGAGTACACAAAAGACCCTAAACATACCATGAGTGAACATCTAAGGATGATGTCCAATATGATTGGTAAGCTGAGGGATGCTGGCCATGCGCTCACAGATGAGCAGCAAGTCAGAGCTGTCATAAGGTCCCTTCCTGCCTCATGGGCCAATATGAAACAGATATTGACCCACAGTGAAAACATCAAGAACTTTTCTGATGTTTCACAGCATGTCATCCTTGAGGACGAGACTCGAGATGCTGACAAGACCCTTGCTTATGTCGCCCAAGGGGGATCGCGCAATGCAAATGGCAAGCGCGGAAGACAAAGTAAGAAAGGTAAGAAAGGCGAGGCTAGCACTTCTGCGCCAAAGGAAGGAAAAATGAAGAAACGCAAGAGAGGAAAACGTGGTGGGAAAAAGGATCTGTCTAAAGTTAAATGCTTCAACTGTCAACAGAAAGGACACTTCGCTCGTGATTGCACTGAGCCGAAGAAGGTACTTTCAGAATCTCTCAGTTATATGTTTCCTCACATGTGATGGTTGCTCATTCCCAACCTGTGTGGTTTGTGGATACAGGTGCAACAAAACATGTAGCACGTGATCGAGAGGGGTTCGTAGATTATCACCGGATTTCAGCGGGTAGCAAACATATCTTCATGGAAACAATAGCTCCGAAGAGGTGCTAGGGGTTGGTTCTTACCAGCTCAAGTTGCGCACTGAGCGCACATTGATTCTTGAGGATGTGCGATATGCACCCA